>NDGM010980472.1:0-11170 GCA_002564305.1 Octomys mimax | reverse complement strand
AGGGGTGGAAGGCGGAAGCCAGCGCCATCTTGGGGTGCGGCAGCACGCAGCTCTCCACAGATAAGTGGGCAATCAAGAACACAGGAGTGGTCTCTGGGTCGGTGGCCATGGTCTTAGCCTTCCTCTTTGTTTCTGTGGCAGGCGTTGCCACACCTGGCTGCAAGCTCATCTGTCTTCCTCTCCTGTCACACGTCATGAGCACCTTAGATATGGGGGTGAAGGTCTTCTCACTCTGTCTCCCCAAGGCTTTGCAAAGCATACTTGGATGTCTGATGGTGCACTTCTGAACAGACAGCCGGATGAATGGGTACCTAGATGGAGCAGTGAAGGTTGGGAGGCGTCAGTTATACCTGCGGGAAGGAAGGGAAGAGCATTGGGCTTCATGAATGGGTGAAAGAGTGAGTGTGGGAACAGATGGGTGGGCAGATGTGTTCCTGGACAGCAATATAGGTGCAGGGATGGAGGGATCTGTGTGTACGCATACCTGTGTGTGTGCATGTGTGGTTAGGTCAGTTGGGGGAATTCTGCATTATTGAATTAATGAATAGACTGGACATAGGCATGTGTATTTTTTCTGTGTATCAATGATATGTGTGTACTTATGAGTGGATAAATGCCTGGTGGAAGGATGCAGGATAAGTGGGTGGATGGGCTGAGTAATTGCAGGGTGGCAGGTACACACACAGGCGGGTGTAGCTGACAGATTTTACTGGACAGCCATAAGGACAGGTGAGTGACTGGCTAAGCGGCTGTATTTCACTACTTAGAACCATATTTCCACTGTAACTATGTACCACGGAGGGCTCTGGTCTCTGCGCTGGACTCAAGCATGGGGAGAGAAGCTGCCAGAACAATCTACTCTGGGGCCCCTAAAAGGAAGGTCTGTTCCAACTGAGTTCCGTGATAAATGACTATAGATTGCCATCTCTGCAGAAGTATCACTAACTGTCCCTAAACACCTTCTTCATACAGTACCTGGGGCTGTTCCACAATGCTGGAACTCTTCTTCCTCTGTTTTGTTTTTTTCTAATGGGGAAGTTAAATCCCAGAGAAGGGAAGAAACCTGCCCAAAGTCATTGAACAAGTGAGTGGCAAACCAGACATAAGAACGCAGGATCCTGGACCCAGGCTTCTGCTACCAAGTGCCACCCACTGTCCTGCGTCCTAAGAGACTTCCCTGTCCTGGTGCCCTCCATACCAAGCCCTTCAAACATCTCTGAGTGAATGCTTCGTTCTCACCTTGGCTTAGACACCCACGGGTCCTGGGAGCCAACTTTGTCACATTCCTCTCCGGTGTGACAGTCGTGTGGTTACTGCCAACACCTGGCCCACTCAACTGTTGGAAGGATTTAGAGAGACAAGGAATTTGCCTTGTGCGGGTGCCTGCCAAGGATGCCCTCTGGGGCCTCAGTGTTTTAATGTTTCTCCCCCTTGTTCCTGATTTTTCTGAAGGCCAATCTTTCTTCTCATTCTCTTTCATTAGTGGAATAAAGGAGGAAGACAGACACACACAGAAAGCTTGCCCTGGTTGTTCAACAAAGGCAATCACAAAGGTTGTGTTTGTTCATCTTTGAGGCCTCCGGGCCCTGTTGGTCTTCCTGTAATCTTCAGAGTGGTATTGGTGAACTTGAGGTCCTTCCTGCTTGTCAATTTCGCCCCCTCTCCCTCTTCTCCCCCTCCACTCCTCCACTCACCCTTGCAGCCACCCCTGCTGCCTGGGGACTGGTCCTGGCTCAGCCCTGCCTATCTCTGCATCTCTAGACTTTCCAGTCTGGACAGAAAGTAAATCCCTGCAGCAGGAGCCTGCTTATCTGGGGTCAGCTCCCCTGCTCTGGGGCATTGTCCAGGAGCGACAGCAGCAGCAACACTGTTATCACAACCACCTCCTGGGGAGAGGCGACCATGTACCTGTCCCTGTGTTTAGCTCATTGTGTGTCAGCAGCAGCCCCAGTTGGCAAAGAGGGAAACTGAGTTGCGACTGTGTCAACAAGGGTGGGTTATGTTAGCGTCCAGTGTTATGTTAATCAGTGCAATATGCAGGGTACTGAACTGACTCTTTATGAGATAACCAGCTAGATCCCTTTCATCAAAGTTATCTATGGAGATAAGCACATCAGGGGACAGAAGGGCTCAGTGACTTGCCTGGTGACATTCAGCTAGTAGAAGCAAGCATTCGGAGCCGCCTCCCCAGGGGCAGTGGTTTTTGGAACACTTGATGGAATCATAAAGTCTTGAGTACTCAGGGCTGGATGGAACCGTGAAGACGTCGAGCTGAAATACTACTGATACAAGGGGAAACTGAAACTCCTCACCTGACCACTTCATGTTCTTTTAAAATGAAGAATGGATTTTAGGAACAAACAGAGGCTATGAGCAGATTATATTTACTGGGGGAAAGAAAGTTCCTGTCCAAGACAGGGACAGGAAGGTGGCCTAAGTGGGTGGTCCCCAGGAAGCTGTCTCTTCCAGGGACTTCTATAGAGTAAAAGTATGCGGTGAGGTGGGTCTAAGGTGGTGGAGAAGACATGGGAACTCGCTTAAGTGGGCATGAGATGGAACAATACTATGGTCAACCAATGAGATTACAAGCACCATTGCTCAGGTAAAAGTGATTAAATCCAGTGCCGAATGAGGAAGCGAGTCACACAGCAAGGGGACATGACTTCGGGACAGGGTCTCTTCTTGGGGGTTGGGTTAGTGACTCATTTGGGCTCTTTCAAGGGGATTGATACCTATTTAGAATATCAGTCCCTGGTGTCCCTCCCTAGGGAGGTATGTGCCTGCATTTGTTTCCTCTTTTTTTTTTTTTTTCTTTTCCTCAGAACCAGTGATTGAACTCAGACCCTTGCGCCTTGCCAGGGAAGCGCTTATGCTACCGAGCCATTTCCCCAGCCCCTATTTATTTCCTCTAGTGTCTTGAGGTCTGGCCCAAAGCAGAAATGTCTGTCTCTTCCAAAGTTGCAAAGTCACTTTGTCTTCCATATTGTCTCCTTGAGGGCCTGGCCCTGTCTGACTGCCATATTTCTATCTAATTCAGCTGCGTACAACACTACAGGTCAGGAGTCAAGCCAGTGAGCCGAAATAGGTCACCCAAGGTCATGTAGTTAGCTGGTCACCTGGGGTTTCTGGAACAGAGCTCTAGAATAATGTTAAGGAAAAAAAATTTTAAATATTTTAAAATGTTGTAAAAGTGGAATCTTTCATAAACGCACACTTCGTTCTATGCAGATTAAATTGCAAAGTCATTCAAATAACAACTCACAGTAACTGCTGGTTAACCAAGAGATTTGAGAGTAACTCCTCATACACGCACACATAACACAACATCACACAGCACAGGTGCACAGTGCCCACACAGAGCAGCTCTTCCCTGGAAGGATTTAGAGAGACAAGGAATTTGCCTTGTGCAGGTACCTGGGCTCGTGGGTATGTGTTTCAGTGTGTGTGGCTTTCTCCCTTGGATGGATCTTGGCAGGGAGGTGGTCACAAGGGTCCTTGAATGTCTCCTCCCTCCCTCCCTTCCTACTTCCCTCCTCCCTCTCTCCTTCCCTCCCTCCCTTTCTCCTTTGCCTCCTTCCCTTATCCTTCCTTCCTTCCTTTTTCCTTCCTTCCTTCTTTCCTTCCTTCTTTCCTTCCTTCTTCCATTGCAGATTGAAGCTAGAGTTTCATGTATGCTCAGCCAGAGCTCTATCTTCAGCTCTTTTTAAAATTTTTATTTTGAGACAAGGTCCCACTAAACTGCGTAGGTTTGTCTTGAACTCATCTTCCTCCTGCTTCAGCCTCTTAAGTAGCCTGGATTATTTTATTTATTTATTTATTTAGCAGAACCAGGGATCGAACTCAGGCCCCTGCGCTTGCCAGGCAAGCGCTTATTCCATTGAGCCATCTCCCTGACCCCAGTAGCCTGGGTTATTGACAGAAAGGAGCAGCCTCCAGGCCCTGGGCTTTTCTACAAATTTCCCAACTAAACAGTGTTTTGTACTCATAGGTTTAAATTTAGGGTGACTCCCTATCTATCCCATTATGGCATCGGTATGCAGTTTAGTAGCCCTTCGAAATATGTAGAACAGTGGAGTGAGTTAGTGTGGAGAATGCATGAAAGGTAACAGTATAGGCAGCACGTAGACGCTGTGATGGTCACAGAAGCAGCACGTGAGGAGAAGGAACAAGGACAGGGTGTAGGAGGGGTAAGCTTTCCTGATTTACACGGAGGTGCTGCCTGGGGCTGTTGGCTGTCTTCCTGTCACTACACAGGTTTGCTAAGTTAACTGACTTGTAAAGAGGAAGGATGGCTTGGGTTTTGGGGGTGCAGCCCCCTTGTGGGTGATGCTGTTGCTTTGTGCCACATCCAGGCAAGACCTCAGACTGGAGTAGATCTGCTTGCCTGGAACAGATCTGCTTGCCTGATGGGAGGGAAGCGAAAGATGATTGGAACAGGAGGGAGGTGAGGCTCCGGGTCTGGCCTAAAGACCTCCCACCAGGCCCCATTTCCTAAAGCTTCTAATAGTGCCTGGGGTGGGGGGTGGGGGTTCCAAGCTGCCACCATGTGGACATCTTGGGGATGCTTAAGATCTGCACCACAGCAATGGGACAGCTGGCACAGCTTTGGAACTGGAAGTCAGCAGAGGGGGAGGGGTGGAGGTGACACAGGAAACACTTGCTCTGTGCTGAATCCCTCCTGCAAGGCAGAGGCTCCACCCACCCCAAGGAAGCGATCCATTGATCTACTTCCCATGAAAGGCCTAGCAGGCACTCCTCCTTGGAGGGGTGACTTCATGAGGTCATTCCGCGTTATGAGTTTCTCCACTTAGCCGACACAGGCTCTCATGGGCACTTCTTCTTTTTCAGTTCTTTTCTTTCTATTTTTTTGAGATGGGGGGGGATGTCACTAATTTACTAAGCTGTCCAGGCTGGGCTTGCATTTACAATCCTCCTGCCTCAGCCTCCCAGAAGGCTGGTATTCAGAGTGCTGGCTCACAGCCAATTTCAGGCCTGGAGGTAGAACGTATTATATCCACCACATCCCAGGGGCCATGACTCTGCTCATGCTGTGCTCAATGACAAAGAGAGGCTGGGAAAGGCCACCACGCTGTCTTCCTGAGAGTTAAGGGAGACGGGCTGGAGAAGCAGCCAATCAGCCTGCGCTCTGGGTGGTTGCTTGGGCACCTGTCCTGTGCCAAATGGTTTTGCACCCCAATTTTCCTCTAAACAGAGTAATGACTTTACTCTTTCTGTACCTATTTGGAGATAATTTGTAAGACGCCTGAAAAATTAACTCACTTACCCCCGTGTCAGCCAAGGGAAGTAGTATTTCTCCAATCTTTTCACGTATCTGGAGACGACTCATGAGGTAACGTCTGAATGGGACTCACATGTGTGCTGTGTGTTTAAATGTTCCGTGCAGAAAGAACCATCTGTCTCGAGCGTAGGCTTGAAGGCCGGGGCCAGATGTGAGGGTGCTGCCCCAGGTGTGCGGGGCGAGCTGTGCGCACACACGCTCTGCAGGAAGAAACATAGATGTCGTCACACACAGCGGCCCTGGCGCCTTGCACTGGATCAGCTGGGTGGCTCACTAGCAACCACGTTCCTCGCCTTGACCTTGATTCTGTACCCCAGACCAGGCCAGGACAGAGGCTTGAGGCTAAAAGGAAGGACGCTTCGGCTTCAATTAGCCATCTCTTGTGTTGTAGGGAGGGCAGTCTGGCAGACAGGCTTAGGAAAAAGTGAGAGCCCTAGAGGTTCTTTAGGGCTTCCTATTGGTGGGCCCTGTGTTCCTTTTTATCCCAGAAGCACAGGAGTTCTGTGACCCAAGGCCCAGGTGTTTTCTCCCCACCTCCCTTGGTACATGGAGGCATTTTCTGCACAGTAAGATCTATATGAACTTGAAGCAGAATTCCTCCATGACAGCTTTCCTCCACAAATCGGTTCAATGAGTGCTCCAGTGGAAGTGTGAGCAGGGCTGTCCCAAAATGTTGAACATGGCCTGTCTACTGTTTGACTTAAAATATTCCATCCATCCACCCATCCATCCATCCATCCATCCATCCCTCCATCCATCCATCCATCCATCCACTAATCCATCCATCCCACACCAATCCATGCATCCCTCCATCTTCCTACCCACCAATCCATGTATCCATCCATCCATCCATCCATCCATCCATCCATCCATCTACCCACTGATCCTTCCATCCATCCACCAACCCATGCATCCCTCCATTTACCCACTCCATCCATCCAATGTGTATTGAATATCAAATCAGTAATTTTCAAAGTGTACATATTTTAATTTAAAACCACATGTATCCTTGCATAGGTGACACTTTGGGGGATTGTTTATGGCTTTGGCCTCCCTACTCCCTACATCCCCACAGGGGATACAGGGCCCACTAACAGGAAGCCCTAAAGAACCTCTAGGGTTCTTACCTTTTCCTAAGCTTGTCTACCAAACTGCCTTCCCTACAACAGGAGGGTTTAGTCCTTGACACCAAAAAAAAAAAAAAAAGAAAGAAAAAGTCAATTAGACGCAGGCCCTGTGATTGCCTGGTAGAGGGTGGAGGGGTTGTGAAGAGCCCCACCACCACTTAGATGTTCTAGGCTATCTCTTGCTTGGTCATGTTATCGTCATAGTTCAGATTACATGATTAAAACACGTATCTTTAAATATGCATCCAGAAGCACCTCCTGACGCCATTAGTGTCTTTCAGCCTCCATGATATTTAAAGAGTTTTCAGTGGAGGAGGACACAGTGATTGTTTTATACTTTCAGATGCCAATTCTGGACCAGCATGGAGGACAGGGGCCTGGAGACAGAGATCGAGGGGAGTGAAAGAAGGCAAGATGCTGAGGGAATGATCTAGAATGGTACGTTGCTGTGGAGGAGTCGTGGGTGCCAGGGGATGCCTGGACCTTGGCCCCAGAAGGTCATAGTCACACCGAGGCTGCACATTTCCTTGGCGTGCGGCTCTGGGCAAAGACTTAAAACTCTAGTTTCAGTTTCTTATTGCTGAAGAGGTCTCACAGTGGCACCCACATCACAGAGGTGGTTGAGGATTAAGCGTGATGATTCCTATAAACTTCCCCTTGTAATACAATGTGTAAGTTTTTGTCTTCACAGTGCTGGGGATGGAACCCAGAACCTCTTACATGCTGTGTAAGTGCTCTGCCCCTGAGCTGCACTCCCCGTTCCCTATAATTCTGACTGTGGAGAATTCCTGTATAATTAAGCAGCACCTGGCCTTATGTTCAGTGCTACGTGGGAGGCACCCCAATGATAATGATGTCTACGAGTCTTGCAGTTATAGGCAGACGGATGGCAACGTCTTCCAAACACAGGCCCTTTGGGGCTGGGGATTTGGCTCAGTGGTACAATGCTTGCCTAGCAAGCTGGAAGCCCTGGGTTTAGTCTTTGACACCAAAAACAAAAAAAAAAATGTCAACCAAACACAGGTCCTGTGACTGCCTGGTAGAGGGTAGAAGGGTTGTCAACATCATTCTGCATGACTGGGTAGAGGGAGCGCATTGGGCCAGGAAGGAAAGAGTGGGTGAGTGGAGAGGATACCAAGGTGGGGTGGACCCACAGACCATATCCACTCTATGGGCTGGCTCCATACTTGACTGCGAAGGAGTTTTCTGTGCTCAATGAGGCCCAAGTGAGCCAAGGCTTCTCTTGGTCAAGGAATGGCACAGCTATCCTGAAACAGGAGTGTGCAGCCAGCTTTAGAGCCACTTCCAGCCCTGGCTTCCCAAGGTGATCTTTCAAGCTGGCTTGGTGATTCTTAGAAGTAATTTCCCTGTCTTTATTGCATAGCATTTGAGCGTGGGCGATGTGGGAACGCCTGGCTGGGGCCGGCACAGTGCAGCACTGACTCTGTCTCCTGTACACATATGAATCCAAACTTAGGTGTATCAGCCTGGCACGTGCCTGCATGAGTGACACACAGTGGTGACCAGTAACAGTGTTCCGGCCTACCTATGCCTGGGAGCAACTGGGAACCACATGTGTGAGTTTCATATTTAATCATTAAATTTGAGCTTGTTGTTTTATTTTGTAAATTATTGAATAAGTTGAAAAGGAATGAAGGTTTTGTTACTTCTAGGAATTAACTATAGTGCATATCGCATATGAAGCCCAAGACAATTCTGCTTCCAAGGCAGTCTAAGAATCTGCAAGATTGGGCCCATGGTCTTGAACCTTACTCGGGTCAGGAAATGGGCACCCTGCTCCCCCCTCTCCTCCATGTGCTTCACTGGGGAGGGCTCCAGGGTGGAGGAGAATGAGCCTGGAGATCAGC
Source organism: Octomys mimax (assembly GCA_002564305.1). NCBI lineage: Eukaryota > Metazoa > Chordata > Mammalia > Rodentia > Octodontidae > Octomys > Octomys mimax. The sequence goes on along the minus strand of NDGM010980472.1, from coordinate 2,876 downwards.
AGTATCCTGTCTACTTCTTCATGTTGGAGATGTGGGTGGAGCTGTGTGCTCTGCTTCTATGGGGTGCCTCCGCTCTCCCCATAGCTGAGCTCCTTGGCACGGTGCCACACATGGGCTGCTCCAAGAGCCGCCTGAGACAGGGCCTCGTGCAGGATAACATCTCAGGTGCGCTGCGGGATCCATCCCTGTGGAAAGAAGGGCAGGCCTAGGAGCTGGCATGGGGAAGACCTCTACCGAGACTCGGGTGATGTCAGGCTTGGCCAACCTATGGGACACCAGAGAAGACCAGAACTCTACCTCTCATAGAGATCGGTCCCTGGATGTGGGTCCCCAGGAGGGCTGTGCCCTTGGGCTGGCCAGCTCTCTGCTCCTGGGGGAGTCCCAGCAGAGAAGCAACCTTGTCTGTAAAGAGGGAACTTGGCACTGTGTTTGTGTGTCCACCTCTGGGCCGCCTGGGCCCTACATTGTCTGGGCCTGAGGAGGTCTCTCTCCTCTCATTTGACTGTCCCTTTCCTTTTTGTTGTAGTCACACTAGTTTCCTCAGTGCCGTGCAACATTTCCTCTTAGGGCCTTGGCATATTCGCTGTCTGTAGTGATCTCTCTACCTGCTTTTATCTGTCCCTGCTTGTGTGTCCAATCTCAGCTCCAACCTTACCTCCTCTCAGAAGTCCTTCTTAAAACCCAGATGTATTCAGGATCTCCTGTTGTGTACCAGTGGTGTCTCCCAAGAATTTCCTTTTTTTTTTTTTAAAGAAAAAACATCTTATTCATTTTTATTAGGTATTAATGAATCAGGCAGCATTCCATTTACAAAACCGAGAAGCACCCGTGAGCTGAGCAGGAACAGAAGGCTTTGGGGAAAGCAAATGGATAAAAAAGCAGAAATAAGCAACAAAAGGTGGAGTAGTCGTGTCAGTCACTTTCCTTACAGGAGCTCCTCCAAAGAGCATTTCCTTTCTTTGTCAGCTCAGGTAATGTGGGCCCTTGAGTCTTTGCTTGGCAGCTCTTTATTGAAATGATTTTCCTCCAACATTTTTGGCCTCAGGGACCAGCTTCGTAGAAGACAATTTGCCTAGGAACCCATTGGCAGAGGGGATGGTCCGGGGGTGATTGAAGGACTTTACAGCTATTGGGCACTTTATTTCCATTATTAGGGCATTGCAATACATAGTGGGACAATTAGGAGTCTACATCAGTCAGACTCCTTGGGAGTGCCGAGCTTGTGGTCCAACAGCTAGATGTGGGGGTGATGGGAGACAGTGACCCTCAGGGGTGCTGCTCTCTGTGAAATCCACTCAATTTGGTGGCTGTCACTGCAGAAAACCCTGCTTCACCAAGACAGGATGTTGACAATGGAGGCTGATTGCCAGTGGTTTTGAGGCAGTCTCAGGACATTCCATCCGGGCTTTAATCCAGAGTGTATGAAGATCTGAAGTTGTCTCCAGTTTCCTTTCAAGGCCACCCTCATTTGTGTTCTGGAGCATGCGATGCTCTCTAGCAGACTGAAGCTGATTCACCTGGCTGACTCACAAGTGGGCCGCGGAGCCCGTGCTTCACAGGTCGAGCATCTGTTGTAGTTGGAAAGCAGCGCGCAAGCTCTTGAAAGCTGAGATGGCAGAGCAGGTACCACTGGGAGGAAGAAAACCCTGGCTCAGGCACTCTTTAAGTCTCTGATAAGAGTTGAAGCGTGTCACCCATCCCAGTGTTCTCCGGTCGCCCCATGACTCTAGATTGGCTCTGAATGCGGCCGCTTTGTCTGTCCGTTTAGTCACAATTGTCATTCTTTCCTGAAGTGACAAACTAAGTTTAATGAGCAGGTTGAAGATGTCACACAAGTAAGCCCGTTTTACGACCCGTTCTATGTCACTGAAATGCGCTGTTGGTGATGATTGCTTTCCTAAATGAAATCTCTGGAGCAGCTCTTATAACTCAAAAGCCCTAGCCGGAGACCCACGTTTAGAAAACCACCTCACATCTGCGTATAAGATGAAGTGTGTGTGTTCTGCATCCATCTCCCGACAGGCCCTGTGAACAGATGGGAGTCAGGAGCGTGCGCTGTAATGTGGCTGATCACTTTAATCACATCCTACAAAACATCGCTAGGTTGACATCTTTGGCAGCCAGAGTTTCTCTATGAATGACTCAGTGCGGATACTCACGGTTCGAAGCAACCTCTTTGACCTGAGTAGTGAAATCCGAAAGCCATCCGGTCTTGGCAGCTACTCCATCCAACTCGCACTGACAGACACAGCCAAAGCAGTTTTCCTGATACGCAGTCGTCTAAGACTTGCATAGTTCCTTTGCTGTGCGATTGCTTGGCAACAGAAGCGTGCCCGACACACCCTCATGGAAATTCTGCCCCCAAATATATCACACAGAAGCAAGCATTATTGCCTGGTTGTCAGCCTTGGTGGATACACTGGACTGTGTGTCACTGTGACTTACTGAGCTCTATAATACCTATGCCTTGTTATCCTCTGCTAGTTCGTCAATTCATTGATCATGCCAGCCAGAAGAGAAACACAAGCCACCCTTTAAACTGCAGCCTCTCCTAAAAGTTCATGCCAAATGTCCTTCGAAGGAGGCAGAATCAGCTCTTCACTAATACCGAAGGCATCTTTTTAAAAAATTTATTTTATTCTTGATTCACTTTAGTAGGGCTTCTTATCTTTAACGATGCATGACTGGGGAGATAGTTCAGTAGTCTAAGCGCCTGCCTGGCAAGTGCAAGGGTACGAGTTTGACCCCCGGTACCACATGCTGTGCTGGCCACCAAACTGTGAGGCACGAAAGATTAAAAATTATTTTTTATGAAGGAGAGTCACCTAGAGAGAAAACATTCTCTCAGGCTTTCACAGAAAGCAAATTGGTCAAGC
>NDGM010980456.1:0-11467 GCA_002564305.1 Octomys mimax | reverse complement strand
CTAGGATGTGACCTTAGGCAAATGGCAACCCTTTGGTATCTGATTCAACTGTTTGATGAGGAACAAGTTAGCTGAGATTTAAAAAAATAACAAAAAGGCTTTATCTTGCTTTCATCTCTGATTGACGGCTAGTGGCTGTCTGAGGTGCTGCGCAAAGCACTCTGATGAAGATAATGAGGATGTCTCCGGGTTCAGTGTGAAAGAGTGCTCCGAATCATTAGCGATGTCTTCCACGGTCAAAGAATTAGAAATAATGGTACATAACATGCCATATAGCTGCCATCCCTGACTCAATTATCTCTAAAGTTCTCTCATGCTCTACAATTCTGTTTTTCCATTAACCATAGTGACTCAAAATGGTTATTTCACTTTTCCAAAGTACATAATTTATATCTAAGGAGTATTACAGCGATTGGTAGATACTGGTTCACTGCAAAAAGCATCATGCTATTCTATATACAGTTCAGTAATATTCTTTATTCAGTTGTAGAATTTCATGGGGCAGCACAAATTGCTTTGTAAACTTGCGAATGCATCACTGGCTGTTGTTCTTGGTGGATAAACCACACAGCCTGTGATTTATCTCAGTGGACACCATTAGCATTTCAATGTGGTAGGGCTTTCCCTAGGCTTAGAAACAGATCAAAATAAGATGCAGTCATTTCTGGCATTTGTAAAAGCAATTTCCAGTAGTTTGCTCAAATATATTACAAAATAGTTAAATGAAAGAAATCTTTATAGTTTCTATTAGTAGTTTCCATCATTTGATTTACTTTTAAATGAAAGATATTATCAATACTACATCGGAAAAGATGAAAAAAATCACATATATGAAAGCCTATATAATCCATTCATTGTTCTATGGATGCCCCGGTCTCTGCAGAGTGTTCCTGAGTGCAAGATGATGGTCCTGAGGGATGAGTTTTACATTTAGATAGCTGAGTTAGATGAAAGACACAAGGGATGGAGAGCTCCCTATTGAGGAAGAATTGAAGGAGACTCGCAGATAGTCATCATTCTTGCAAATGTATGAGTCATTTTGTGTGCAAAAAATGTAATAGTGTTGCCCAGTTTCACAAAGAGTGTTATTAGCAAATGTACTATAGTTTTCACCCAATAGTACAAATTGGTTTTTATGAAAATGAATCATCTACACAGCTAGCTTTTCTCTTTATCTACATCTGGTGAAAATTACTTAAAATATTCTGTGATTTAGTGTATATTAGTACCAACCCATCCTTCACAAAATACATCTCCTAAAATATTTCTTGATCAAAATATAAATAAATCTAACAGAACAACGGTATAGTATCCCAATCAATAAAGTACTTCTAAAATCCTGTACTTACCTATAAAATATGACAGGAGTATTGCCAGGAGCACTGAGACACCTACAGCACACAGTGCAGTACACTTCCAGCTACAGTACTTTGAAGACTTCTTGAATTTAAAAGCACTTCTTGATAGGGTGTTTCTAGGTAATGGCCGAGTAGGCGGTGAATAAACAGAGCCAGATGCCATTGTGTATCCTGGGGTTGCAGTACTGAACAGTGGCGTTGTCCCTGTTCCTGTTTTGAATAGGAAATGCCTGTGAAAAAGGAGAACATCATTATAAGATATGGATATGTAATGACAGGAATATGTTAAATTTGACACACACAGCTATGCATCAGCTCTCTGGTGTCTCTCTCTTACATACTCTCTCTTCTCCACTTAGCTTGTAGAACTTCAACCATAAAGTAAATGCTTTAATTAAAATAGCCAAAATCATAAAAATGACTCTAATGAAACAGGGTTATATTTAGTGTATGTTGTAGGATTATAAATACAAATAATCAATGTCCCTTCAAGTAGACATCTTCAGAGACTATGAAATTATTCTAATCATATACCTGTAATTTATTGAACACAACCATTTGGAACATCTCTTGATGAACTAACTGTATCGATTATCTTCATAACTGACATAAGAAGGGTCTTGTTTTCTTAGCTACACCTGTATTTTATTTGAGTATGTACTCATGTAAGTATATGTATAAACAACTGTGCTAAGGTTCTTTTTTTTTTTAAATAGGTTTCATCTAACTTTAATAAAGGACCTGGAAAAGAAAAGGCTAAATGTGTGGCGAAGGACAAAATGAACCCCCTCCTGCAAAACCCTAGGGTGATATAAATACAATCTGGGGGCAATATTTATTAAAATTGACTTATAGTTTACAAAGGTTCTAATTAGCAACAAAAGCATAATTGACCTTAAAATCCTCAGTGAGCCTGAGGTTTCACATTGTCTTCAGAACCCTGCAGTGTGCTCCAGGCAGGGTGTGGGGCTTTGGCACACAGGGCCGACACCAGCACATGTGCAGGCCTCAGAGGCCAAAAGGTGGCACAAAGCAAAAGACTCCAGTCTCCTCTGGACGGCTCACCCCACAGCCCCCAATGTCCCTGCATTCCTGTCTTCCAAATTCCACCTGTGCTAATGTTCTTCTACATGTAGATTTACTTTCCGGATGTCCATGGAAGGGGAATCAGACCAAGCCAATACCAGGCAGCTCAACATTCAAGACATGCTGGTGGGATCAAGTGACTCAGAAAAGTCCAAAACAACAGGAGAAATCAAAGTAATGGGTGAACCAAGGGACCAGACAGACAGGGCCAGGCCAAGTGTGGGCACATGCGCTGGCAGCTGACAGGACCAGCAAGGCTGAGAATAGGCCCTGGCCGAGGTGCACACATAACCACAGGCAAAACCGATAGCATGGAAGATTCTCTAGCAGTAGTGAGAGACCAGCATTTGGCAAGTTAGCTGCCCAGCCTAGTGCTTCTGCATACAGACACAAAGAATAGAACCACATGGGGCCACCATTCTATATCAAAGGGCTCTGGAAAACTCCAGTGATAGATGGGCTTAAACCCCCACATCCGGAGGCCAAGATAAGCTGTGTAGTCAGCACAAACCCTACAGCAAAGCTGGGTGGAGTACATAGCACATTTCTAAGAGCTGAATTAGATACTACCACACACCTGTAATCACTGGAGGAACTTAACTACGTTATTTCTTTTTGTCTGATTGGTCATCCATTTTCTGTCTAGTTAGGGTGTTTTGTTTTGCTTTTTTTTGCGGGGGGGTAGGGGTACTGAGAATAAAGATCAGGACCTCATTTTTTTCCAGGCAGGTATTATACCATGGAGCTAAATGCCTGGCCCTGAGGTATTTTGTTTTGTTTTTTGTGGTTATCTTTGTTCTGGTATTTTTGTTGTTCTTTTCTCTTTTTTCATTGGTTAGGCACATTATCTTTCTCTTTATTTTCTTCACTTGTCTTTTTTCTCTTTTTCTTCAACATTTTGAAATTATGCTATCTTCAAGTGAGTAAACACTGTACTTTTTTCCTGATTCACTTCAAATCTCCTATATTTTCTCTTTCATCCTTTCTGTTCTGTGTCCTCCAGCTTCCCAAAACTTGGGTGATCATCCTTTGCCATCCAGCTTTGCTTCTACTATATTTGACCTCAATGATCTCTCTACCTCGTTCCTTTCCCTTTTGGATACCACACTCACCCCAGCAACAGGGAAAAATCACTCCACTAAGAAGAAAATCATTGTGAACTAGTTGTTGGTATATGTTGGATTCTGTTATGTAACTGTGGAATTTGATCTGTGATCAAAGGCTTCAGGTTAATAGTTACCACTGTTAGTAGCTCAACTGTGCTTAATGCTATTGCTACTGCTTGCTGAGTTGCTTTAGCCAGGATATTTTATATGTTACAATTAGTTTTACTCCCTTACATGAAAAGATTGATTGTATTGGATCATAATCATCACAATAGTCTAGTGACAAAGAACTAGATGCTAAGCCAAGTAACAACTTTTCATCCTCAACGAATAGGGAAGGTGAGTTCTTGAGAAAAGATATAAATAACCACCTATATCTAGAAGACATTCCTGAAGAACAGACATCTCTTAGGGAAGTCTTGATGTGGGCAATAAAGCTGTATGAAACAAAATAAAAGAAAAATTAGAAAACATAAAACAAAATGAAAGATACTAGAGTAGACACAGATAAAAAATAGAAGACCTTAAAAAATGATGAAAACCATAAATGCCCAACATAGGAAAGAAATGCAATCCATGAAACAGATCCAAACAGAAATTCAAGGGATTAAAACCTCCAGTAATGTATATACAACAGAGTAAACAATAGCAAAAACAGAATAGATCTAGAAGACAAGATTGCAGTTAATGACCATGAAAAGAAAGACATTCTTAAAAGTAGAAAGACATGAGAAGTCAATCCAACAGCTATAAGATGAAGCAAGGAAGATGACACAAGACTGATTGGAATCAGGGAAAAAACTGATGACAGAACAAATGCCATAAAAAAAAAAACCCTCTTCACAGAAATAATGGCAGAAAAATTCCCAAACATAGATAAAGAATTTGACATACACTGAAACATAGAACTCCAAACAGCCAAGACCAAAAAATCTCCATCAAGGCACATAATAATCAAGATTCCAGAAATTCAGCACAAAAACAGATTGTTGCTCAGTGGCATAAGCACCTCCCTGGCAAGCAGATGGTCCTGAGTTCGATCCCTGGTGCAAAGAAAAACAGATTATTAAAAGCAGTTAGAAAAAAGAAACAGATCACCTATAAAGGAAAGTCAATTAGAATCACAAAAGACTCCTCAAGACAAAACTTCGTATCAAGGAGAACTTAGAGTAAGGTACTTAAAGCCCTTGGTGGGGTGGAAGCCGAAATTTTGAAAACAGCTTTCCAATTGATAGAGAAATAAGATAGTTCTGTGACAAAGAACATCTGAGGAAATTCATGACTACCACATCAACTTTTCAGAATGTTCTGAAGGATATATTGAAAAGAGAAAATGAAAACCAAAATAACAAGAACAACAACAGAAAGAAACTACCAGGTAGGGGAAACAACTAAACAGAGGGAAAAGAACCCACGACAAGAAAACACTATGAGGGCCGGTAAGATAGCTCAGCGGTCTAAGCATATGCTTTGGCAAGCGCAGGGACCAGGGTTTGATCCCCAGCCCCAAAAGCTGGGCCAGCCCTGCTCCCAGGGCGCGCTGAGCCAGGAATCTGGTCCAGGTGTGGTGGCGCATGCCTGTGATCCCAGTGCTGGGGAGGCAGAAAAACAGAAGGATCACTATGAGTCTGAGCTGAGTAGTGAGACCCTGTACCAAGTACATAAGTGGAAAAAGCAAACAAACAAACAAACAAACAATGTGAGACACATCGACACATATCTGTTATAATCATTAGTGTAAATGGTTTCAATTCACCAATCAAAAGAAAGAGACTTGCAGAATGGACCAAGAAACAAGAACCAATAACATGCTGCATTCAAGAAATACATTTAATGCTAAAAGAAATTCACAGGTTGAAAGTTAAAGGATAAAAAAACCCAGAAATAAGCAGGGTAACTATTCTATTTGCAGACAATGTGAAATTCAAGTCAAGACTGATCAAAAGAGACAAAGAAGGTCACTATATTCTTATGGGAATACTCTAAGAAAGAGATACAAATAATAAATATTTATGTACCAAACACAGGTTCACTCATCTACACAAAACAAATACTAACAGACATAAAAAAATCATGTAAGCACTAACACAATTAAATGGGGTTAATACCCTACTATCACAATTAGATATATCAACTAGACAAAAATTGACAAATATCAGAATTAAAACAAACCTGTGAACAAATGGACTTAGTAGTTGTCCACAGAGTGTTCTACCCCCCAACATCAGAATACATATATTCTTCTCAGCTAGACAAGGGATGTTCTCTAAAATAGACTACATATTATTCCATAGAATATGTTTAAGTAAATGCAGAGGAATTGAAATTATGCCAGGCATATTATCTGACCATAATGCAATGAAATTGGAAATCAACAGCAAAAGAAACCACAAAAATTACATAAACACATGGAAATTGAACAACACCCTCCAGAACAACCAATGGTCACAGAAGAAATTAAAGAAGAAATTAAACAGTGTCTAAATTTAAATGAAAACGCCGGTACAACGTATTGAAACATATAGCATGCAATGAAAACAGTCATATGAGGGAAATTTACAGCTGTAAATACTCACATCAGGAAAACAAAATGAGCTCAAAAAACAACTTGATGTTAAACCTTAAACTCCTATAAAAGGAAGAATGAATCAACCCAAAGCTCACATGAGAGAGGAAATTATAAAGATCAGAGCAGGAATCAATATACTTGAGAATGAGAAAACAAAACAAAAAAAATCAATTAATCAAAGAGTTAGTTCTTTGAAAGACTGAATAAAATGCCCTAGGCAACCTTGTCAAAAAGAGGAAAGAAAAGAAACAAATTCAAGCACTTAGAAATGAAAAGTATGAAATTACAATGGATCCTGTGGAAATCCAGAAGATTATCAATAGTTACTTCAAGGACTTGCACTCTAATAAACTGGAAAACACAGAAGAAATGGACAGATTCCTAGACACATACGAATTGTCAAAACTGAATCAAAAAGGTATATATTCTAAGTAACCTGATATCACTCAATGAAATTGAAAATATAAGTAAAAACCTACCAACAAAGAAAAGTCCAGGTCCTAATGGATTCACTGCTTAGTCCTACAATAAATTTAGAGAAGATCTAATGCTACTAATACTCTTTAATGAAACTGAAAAAAAAGCAATACTTCCAAAATAATTCCTGGAAACAAGTTATTGCACTGATACCAAAACCAGAGAAAGATCCAACCAGAAAAGAAAACTACAGGCCAATCTCCTAATGAATATAGACAGATGTCCATGGAAACATTCTCACCCTAGCCTGCTTCCTCACTCGCCACGGGCAGTTGGTCAGTTCTCAAGGGATGTCAACTATTTTATTTTTAGCTCATGTCAAACACAATCATGAAGGTAAATCTGCTTAGGGCTGAGAGAGAAAAAAAAATCAGTGACTACTTTCTAAAACTAAATCTGAATAAATGAAAAGGTCAGTGAAGCAAATTTTAGATCATCAAAAGATTCCTAATAATGATCATAAAACAGTGGAGCCTACTGACTAAAAGTTGTTTACTGTCTTACTTTGAAAAATATTAAGCAGAAATTTAGGGAAGATGATTGATCATAAGATTCCTACTAACAATAAAACTCTCCAAATTTAAAAAGAAACATCATGCTTTTCCTGTTTATATTTAACATTATGCTTGTAACAGTGTATATTCAGTCAGTATCCTAATATTGATAACATCTCCCTTTAATCTGTGCAGTTAATGGGCTGTACATTCAGGTTAGAAACAACTCTTAATATCCCATCTTTACACAAGATATATTCAAAGTGTACACAACTAAATCTATTTCATTTCAATACTCATGCATTTTATTCTATATTAGAAAAAAATTAAATATATGAAATCATTTAAGGGATTAACAACTGGAAAGTTAGACTGCCAGTGTTTTAATTTTGCTTTATGTGTCCTTGGACCAATTCTTTAACCACTCACTTTATTTTTATTTCTTAATCGGTAAAATGGGAAATACAATCATATTTACCTCATGGTTGTTACAAAGTTATTTATTGTGAACAAATGTAAAAGTGTTTGGAACATAATAAGCAATACATAAACTTTTGATGAATAAAGAGGAATTGAACTCATGATTTTACTGTATTATTGCTCAGAAAAAGCTCAAAGGTACAGACAGTGTCCAAAAAATTCTTAAGTGAATAATTACCTATGTGAAAAAACAAACAAAATAATAGCCTAGTTGGCCCACAGAAATGGTGAGAGTTGTTCAAGTGTGCTTCATGCAGGGGAAGAATTCTGGAGAGAAATCACAAGGCATGGGATCCTGTTTTCTCATTTCCTTGTAATGTGACTCTAGGAAGCCTCAATGTTTTTTCCATCTGTAAAATGGAGTAAATGATTTATCTTATAGGGTTGTAAACCAGTTAATAAATTTAAAAATGATTTTGCGAACCACAAAATTAGAAAAGATGGAAATAGCAAGTTACAACTTCTATATCACATACTAGTAACTATATCATGAAGCCATTTTCCTCCACTGAACTACTACTCTGTAAAATGAAAAGTTTATAGTTTGAATTAAATGGTGCACTGGAGGATTTTAAATGAAGCATTTTTAACACTTCCAACATAATCACAATCATCATGGTTAGTAAGAATGTAACTTCCGGAACTAGACTGTTTTCAAATTCTGATGTCACCGATCATTAGCTGGATGATGAACTCACATTTTTATGCTTTATTTTATCATCTGTGAAATGGGCATGATAACAATACCCACTTGCTGTGAAGCTTTTTATGAGGATTAGAGAAACATATAATGTGCACTTTAGTACTCAGCACAAATGCTAATAAACATTAAATATTTATTATTCTCTTCAAATTCACATATTGAAATCTTCATTCCAACAAACCATAAACAGTAATTTAAATATTAATAATTTGAAGGTTTTAAATCTTGGTTCAAAATGTAATATCATGGATAGGGATGCAGCTAAGTGCTGCAGTACTGGCCTAGCATGCATGAGGACCTAGGTTCAATAGCTAGCACCACACACACACACACACACACACACTCATTCTAACATCACCAAAAGCTGTAAGGTACAGAATGAATTTTCTGGATTACAATTTGGTCCTGGAGATCTTATGCACTGGCATTACTCTGAATGAGAAGATGGGTTGTATCAGGCCAAGAAGTAATGGTCATTTACATGAAGCCTCAGCAAACTTTTTATGCAAAAGCACAGAGAGCATTCTAGAATTTTTCTGGCTGTACCACTGAATACAAAAATGATTGAATGTGCTATCCTCCAATAAAACTTAATGAACATTGATATTTTAATTTCATAGAATATTCTTCTGTCATGAAATATTTTTTATGTTGTCAATTATTTAAAGATGAAAAATCCATTTGACATCATAAGCAGTATGAAAACAGTTAGAAAGGCTGGATATTTCCTGTTGACTCCTGATGCACATCTTCACTTTTTAAAGGTTTTATACAAAAAGACTGAGTAAGAGGCTCAGTGGACCATAGTAAAAAACTATTCCCTCAACACCAGAGAGAATTAAAGAAGAAACAATTTGAAAGATGTGTAAGTATTTCCACTTGGAGAAGGTGGAGCATATCTATCTATCTATCTATCTATCTATCTATCTATCTATTTATCTATCTGGATAGAGATAAATATGTATAGAGTTGGAGTTTGTGAGATATTATTTAATTGCACAGAAATCTTATGATTATCTTCTTAGAAAATTCAATAAAAAAGTCCTACCAAGCACTAGAGGATATATTTCATAGGGCCAAGTAATAGTCTTTGCTGAAAAGGAAGACTGGGTACAACTCGTTATGTTATAACCTGAGTGGGTTCTGGTAACATATCCTTTTTGGATGACTCCTCCTGTCACTACTGACTTGAGCCAACTATCCATACTGTCCCCTTCATGAATGACAATAGTGATAACTACCATCTGCTGAGTACGTATTGTGTTACATGCTATTATTTCATTGCTTATTCACTGTCATGCACTGGAGGATAAAATAACTGTTACTATCACCATCCTTCATCCTCCAAGTCTCAGTCCAGCTTTTAGAACCTGACCACTTGATCCAACCAAAGCCATCCTCAATCTCTACCATGTTACAATGTATATTTTCTTCAAAATGCTCAATGTAACCAGTTATATCATTGTTAGTTTGTTCAGTTGTATTCAGTTTTTCCCTGACACTAGGGATCTAATCATGGGGTGCTCTACACCTAAGCATATTATATCTCTAACTATTTAAAACATCTATTTTTTTAATACAGGGTTTTAGTAAACTTCCTAGGCTGTTTGTTTCACCTGAAATTTCTTTCTTTTTCCTGTATTTGTTCTGTGTCACCCTTGCCAATTTCAGTGGCTGTTTTACTTTAGTTGACTCTGGAAGAGATAAAATGGCACCGCCGAGTCTCTTACTGGTGTTCTCTGTCTGACTTTCTTTCCTTCTTTCTCTTTTTCTTTCTGTCTTTCTTTAATGTATTTAGTACAGGGTCTACAGAGTCTCACCATGCAGCTCAGACTTTTAGTGATCCTCCTGTTTTCAGCCTCCCAAGCACTGGGATTACAGGCATGCACTACCACGCCGTCTCAATCTCAATCTCAGTGCACCCTGGGTCATGGACAGGGCTGGAATGGCAGGTCAGGGGTCAAACCCAGATCACTGTGTCTGCCTAAGCAGGTGCTTTGGTCTGCTGAGCTATCTGGCTGGCCCTTTCTTAATGGTTTTCTAAAGTCCACACTAATAGGTGAAATGGAATAAACTAGAATGTCACCAGAATATCTGGGAAAAACAGCATGCATGAATTCCCCCCCATATGAGGACAATATCTTCAGGCTGGGAGAAAGCACAGAACCATTGGAGCAGAGGATCTGATGGGGCTCACAAAGAGAAACCCATGCTCTGCATGACAGGCAGCATGCTGGGAAGATAGCAAGACTATCAAGAAGGCTAAGGTTTTTTCTGCCATGTTGAGGGTAAAAAATAGCAGAAAGAACTACCCAATGAAGCTCTGCACACAGAAAAAAAACAATATTGTATAGTATAGGGTATGTGGTGCAGTGGTTTGGGTTTTTGCAGGGTGAATAATACAATACAGGCCACATTTGTATAATAAAAGATTATTTTATAAAGAATCACCTAAAGAATCATATACAAAGAGTGCAGGAAAGCTGTCCATACACTAAGAACCAAAGAATCCAGTTGAGGGCCTGGATCCTATTATCCTGCACGAGTCCATTTGTCCAAAACCAAAAGCTCATAATGATGCCTCCCACAAGTCCAACTAGAGGCCTAAAGCCCTTACAAAATCTCGTGCAGGCCTGCTTCATGGATCTGTGCTGGGAAGGCCCAAAGGTCAGTGAGGGAAGCTAAAAAAGACTGTGGCAGTGGAATGAAGGATCTTTGCTAGCAGGCTGAGGGTTCTGAACTGGATCCAGGAAGCAACACTCAAAGTAAGAACCAGAGTAAGAACCAAAGTATCATAGATATCCTCAGCAACAATGAGATCCCGAGCTCCTCCAATAATGAGGAAAGCCAAGTTCCAGCAGGAAAGTCAATGCGACAGGCTTCTCCCGGAGAAGTGATGCTCAAGATATGGACCAGAGCTCCCCTAAAGTGAACCATAGACATTCTCAGAGACAATAAGGTCCTGAGCTCCTCTTCCAGTGAGAACAACCAAGTTCACTAGGAAAGCCAGCATGACAAAGTCTCTCAGCAGAATATCCCAAGAGAACCAGCAGCTTCTAATAGCCTCCCTTCTTCTCTTGTTCTGCATCTTATGCTGCTGTCAACAGTCCTCAGGTGGGTCTCCCACACCCAGCTGTCTTAGTTACTCTTCTCTTGTTGCTGGGACAAATACCCGACACTCAAAATGAAGGAAG
>NDGM010980453.1:0-11600 GCA_002564305.1 Octomys mimax | reverse complement strand
CTGAGTGTGAAAGGCTGCGGTAGATGGCTCGCCCGGGTGGGGGCGAGAGTGCTGTTGGCAGTGACTAGGTTTCATAAGGGACCTTTACACAGAAACCTGCGTGAAGCCAGCATCTGTTCCCAGAGGCTCTCAGGAGCCTAATCCTGCATTTTGCCTCGGAGCAGTAGAGCAGTGTTTATGAGTTCACCATTTGCCAGATCTGTAAGACGGACTAATGCCCACGCGGAGAGTAGACCGTACCGTTGGCCCCGCTCTTCAACAACAAGGAGGCAGTGACTCTAGATAATGGCAGAGCTGGGGGTTGAATCCAGGTCCTGACGTCTCTACAGTTGTGCTTCCTCTGCACACTTGGGTTAGCTACTGGGGGTTACACACTCTGGCGCCTGCCTTGAGCAGGCAGGGAAAGTGCAGTGCGGGATGGCAGCAGCAGCAGCAGGCCCCAGGCAGTGGGCTAGAGAGTCCACACCAGTGAGAAGGGCGAGTGTGAATCCGCAGCCACGGGCCATCCTCTGGGTCACGTTCTCAGAGACGCTGGACAGCTGGGTGTTGATATGAAATGCTCAAACTTTTAAATGTTGACAACTAATTTTAAAAAAGAAATGTGCATGCCAGACAAGACACACACCTCCCAGTTGAGTGTATGTACCTCCAGTCATTTGAGCTTTCTGGTTGACTCCTGAGACCCCCACCCTGGCTAATAATTAGATGCTGGTGGGGGCCGGCCAAATAGCTCAGCGGATTAAAGCACCTGCTTAGGCAGATGCAGTGACTGGGGTTCGATCCCCTTGTGTGCTGGCCCCGCCCCTGGGGTGTGCTGAGACAGAGATTGGGTGATTGAGACTAGACATGGTGGCACACGCCTGTAATCCCAGTTCTTTGAGAGGCTGAACACAGGTGGATCACTACAAGTCCAATTTATGTAGTGAGACCCTGCAGACCCTTACTACAAAAATAATGATGGTGCTGGTTATTTTAGTGGATTTACAGAATACCCTGCCATCTCGTCCTGTTTATCTTAGAAGTTGAAATTAGGTGTGTAGAGCTGGGAAGACTGCTGGGCACAGACAGACTTGTTCTGGCTCAGTGGGGGTTGTTGTTGTGTCGTTGTGTCAGGCCTGTCTTCTCAGTTTCCCTCGAGCCCCAGTGTGGTAGCAACAGAGGGTACCCTCATCGAACCCCAAAGAACACAGTTTGAAAACTAGTTATTTCATTCAGTCCTCTGATTTTTCCCTGTAGACAGACCCGGGGCCCAGAGACGCTGTAGCTTTGTCTGAGGCAGCGCACACTGGTTCTGTCAGTGCCGGGTCAGAGCAGCGCCTCTTTGGAGCACGCCTCACGCCCTTGTCCCTTGGCTCTCTACTCCACAGGGTCAATTTCCTGCACCAGCAGCTGAAGGGAGAATGCGAAGAGCTGCATGCCCACACCAAGGAGCTGAAGACCTCGCTGAACACCTCACAGCTGGAGCTGAACCGCTGGCAGGCACGCTATGACGAGCTGAAGGAGCAGCACCAGACCATGGACATCTCGCTGACCAAGCTGGACAACCACTGCGAGGTGAGGGCCTGGCTGGGCGGCTCCCAGGGCCCTCAGGAGCTGGGGGTGACGGTGAGGCCCCTCAGGAGTTTTGCTCCAGGAAGATGTGTGGGTGGCCCTGAGGCATTGGGCGCAGGGATGGGTGCCACTGAACACCCTGGCAGAGACAGTGTTTCTGCCTGTCTTTGCCGGTGTCCATGATCCCCTCATTTCAGTGGCCACGTGTTCTAGAGGAGTGGCCTGAATTTGCCCCAGTTTGGGGCTTGCTGACGGGCTCAGGATCCTGGGGCAGTAAGGCTGAAGCTTGTGCAGGTTGCTGGCTTTTGGAGCTGTCCTTTCTGGTGTACTAGGTCGGAAATGTCCACTGTAGGCAGCGGAGCCCTCTCTGGGGAAGGGAACTTGGATGGACGAACATACACAGACAGGCCAGGAGGATGGGGGTTCCCACACCTCTCCTGGACAGCCCCAGAGACAGCATGTGATCTTAGGGCTCGGTCCGCTCGGCAGCCCTGACCCTGTGCTAGCACTGGGAGGCATCACAAGGAAGGAAACCAAAGCCTGGGACAGTGCTGTCACCTGGCAGGACGTAGCTGTGCAGCGCATTTGAGGAGACTGTTGGGCTGTGTAGAAAAGGATGCGCCTCAGCCAGAACTGGCAGGGTGTGGGTGTGGGGAAATGTTTCTTGAGAGAGGCTGGTTTGAGAGCTCGGGGGCTGTGGTGTGGGCTGTGGGGTTACGTGTGTGGTTGGGTCACTGGGGCCCAAGTCGTGAGAGGGGCCAGAGCAGGGCCAGCAGGTGATGGGGAGGAGGTCAGCGAAACTCCAGGTCTGCAAAGGCCAAGCCCCTTCAGGCTGCAGGTAGGAGCTGCTTGGGCCGTTGTACCAAAATGCTGCAACCTGGACAGCTTAGAAAACATGTTTATTTCTCACTGTTCTGGGGCTGGGAGTTCCCCAGACTCTCGCCCTGGCTGGCCAGTGGCCACCTTCCCATGTGTCCCCACCCCTCTGGTATTTCCATGGTCTCTTTCCTCGGGTCCAGAGAGACACCTGTCCTGTCAGATTATCTGTCCCTGCCTTCAAGGCCATCCTGACTGCAGTCTCCTCCTCTAAGGGCTCCACCTCCAAATACAGTCATACTCTTGAGTGACTGGGGCCCAGGGCATCTGTGTGTGGTTTGGGGGTATGGCTCTGGCTTTCACAGAGCGAATGTGGAGAGGGCAGGGCAGGGCCCCCCTTGTCCCCCACCTCTCCTGAGTCACCCATATGTCTTAAGCCAGGTTGGTTTATTGCCAGGGCCTGATGAGGGAGGCAAGCGGCTATCCTGTCATCACCGGGCCCTGCCTGACCCAGGATGGGAACTCACCCTCAGCAAAGGCCCCGTGGCACAAGGTACCCAGGACTGCAGCCAGGCCAGGTCTTCGCAGGGCCCATAGACTCTCTAGGAAGGGTGATGTCTGCAGTGGCCCAGTGGCATTGCAGCAGTGACCCGGACGTGTTCTCAGTGAGGCAGTAATCAGTGACAGCTTGCCCCTCCTTTCCCCTTCAACTCCTGCTTATCGTATACCTCAGTAAGCTGTAGTAATACTCCAGGGAGGTGGAACCTTGGCGTCTCTGTTCATGGTACAGCAGACTTGTGATGGCCACAGGGTGAAGAGACTGGGATAGCATCTGCTCTGCACCCGGGGGCACGGGGCCTTCTGTTGTGTGCTTGTCTGTGTCATCTCATTTAATCCTCACAGTGACCTCGGGAGCAGGGTCTCTCTCCGACCTGTCCTTTGGCATAGTGAATGTCCCAGTCTCTACATACAAAGTCTTGACTTACCTAATACATACCACGGGAATATTCTAGAACAAAAGTTGGTAAACTTCAGCCTGTAGGCCAGATCCTGCCTACCCTGTTTTGGTACAGTCCACAAACTAAGAGAGTAACTTTATTTTTTTTACGGAACCGGGGATTGAACTCGGGCCCTTGCATTTGCCAGGCAAGCACTTATTCTACTGAGCCATCTCCTCGGCCCCTCTTAACTTTTTTAATGGGGAGAAAAATTGAACTATAATACTTTCTGGTTGAGTAAAAATTACATGAAATTTAAATAGCATCTATAAGTGAAGTTTTATTGAATCAGAGCAAGCAAGGCTTGTGCATGCTTGTGTTGCTGACGGCTGCCTCTGTGCTACCACAGCAGAACTGAATGGCTTGAAAAACCTAGAATTGTCACTTATAGCTTCTGGACAGAGAAAGTGCACCACCTCTTAAATCAGAGCTGCCCAGTTGGAACAGAATGCTCCTCCATGTGCAATTTACCATTTTCTTGTAGCCATGTTTAAAAAATCTTTATAAAATGAAATTAAACTTTCCCATGCAGTGGGCGTCTTGCCCCCTTGCCTAGCTGGCCTTGATGTCTGTCCTGCCTCAGCCTCCCATGTAGCTCCTCCCATGGACAGGCACTCCGCCCTCCAGGGTACGGTTTCCGGTTCTGTCTTGGCTGTGTTGAGCCTTCAGCCCCTGCTGCCGGTCTCCAGTAGAGTGTGTGTGTGAGCTTGGAGCCACTGGGCTCTTAGTGCTTGGCGGCCTCCGTGTCGGGGTGCCGTGGCAGAGGGCACTTGGGCAGGCTGTGGGCTCCTTGAGGCTTTCCACGTTTCCTGGGCTCATGCACACTGAGACGACCAGCCGCTCACACTTGCCCGTTCCCTTCTTCATTGAGTGGCTGGGATGCTGGAGCCACTGGGGGCCGAGCCACTGTGGGTCTGTGTTTCAGCTGCTCTCCCGCCTCAAGGGGAACTTGGAAGAGGAGAATCACCACCTGCTGAGCCAGATCCAGCTGCTGAGCCAGCAGAACCAGATGCTCCTGGAGCAGAACCTGGAGAACAAGGAGCAGTACCATGAGGAGCAGAAGCAGTACATGTAAGGCGTGGGGCAGGTCCTGGCTTCCCTCGCCCCGCCTGTGACATTCAGGTCCACTCAGGTCCCCAGGGACAGACCACGTCACGTCATCAGCCTAGATTTCCCTGGAATGCTCCAAGTTTCTGGAGTGGCAGGGGTCCGCTTTTGTGGGCTTTGCCCAAGACACCCAAAGCTTCCTTGGCTTTTGAAATTCACTTCTACAAGTGATGTCAACACCAGCAGATGCTGCATCTCCTCGGGGAGACTTCAGTACTGCCGGGAGTAGGTTGGCTGTGCCTCTCTTGCCTTCCCCTGGCCAGCAGTCAGGAAGT
Organism: Octomys mimax; assembly: GCA_002564305.1. Taxonomy (NCBI): domain Eukaryota; kingdom Metazoa; phylum Chordata; class Mammalia; order Rodentia; family Octodontidae; genus Octomys; species Octomys mimax. Next base: position 6,853 of record NDGM010980453.1, on the reverse strand, counting down.
AGGAACTTTGGTGCAGGCCAGCAGCCCAGGAGCAGGAAGGGTGATAGGTGTGAGCATTGTGTCCTCCAGCCAGGTGTCAGGGAGCTGCACGGGGCTCAGAGTGAGGGTAGTGGGAGTCGGTGTCTGCTGCTCCCGAGATGAGGGGTGTGGGGTGGGGTGTGGGGTGGACCTGTGTGGCAGGTGGTCTGGGTCCAGGGATCATTCAGTCTCTGGGAGACAAGGCCAAGAAAGGGTGATGCTGGGCTGTGAAGGACTTTCATGCCCATCCAGAAACCTGAAGTCCCTGCAAAGTGGTGTAAGTCTGGAGGCCTAGGAAGTTTCCAGAAGTGGAGGACAAGAGGAAGAGCCCTGGGGCCGGAAGCGAGTAATCCGAGCTATAACTTCAGAATCCAGGGTAGTGGCACTCCTGTCCCGCCCTGTGATGGACCAGGGGTGCTGGAACAAGTGTGGTGAGGGCAAGAGGAGACGCGCTCATGGAGGACGTGGCCACTGTGAACCCCACTGTGTGTGAACCCACACTGTAATTTGGGGGTAGAAATGACAGCTGCTCAAAGCTGGCCTCTATAATACGTGAGTTGGAGTTGCCAGCAGAGGAAGGGCAGGTGCTGACTCGAAGGTGCAGGAGCCTGGTTCCAAGGGGATTACTGGGTGACGCTTTCGAATTAGAGAGCGTCTGCGTCAGGCCAGCGGGCTGGCACCCTGCCTGGAGCTGCTCTGGGCCTGGCACATGTGTAGGGCCAAACCCAGCCTCCAAAGCACTGGGGGGGCCGGGGAGCCCAGCTGGGAAGACCGTGGCAGAATGCAGACACTAAGTGGAGGCCCGGGAGGAGCACAGCTGGTGACCAGGGGTATCTGCAGACCCTTTGCCTGGCATACAGCCTCACAGTGTGGTGTCAGGACAGCCCTGGCTTAGCCAGAAGTTCGATGGCTTCCACCATGAAGTAGCCCCAGCAGCGACCTCTGCTCTGAGCCTTATTCTCCAGAGAGCAACCCAGGGGTCTAAGCTCTCTAACCAACCATGCAGGAGGCTTCTAGAGTCAAACAGAAGCACTCCAGGCTCCCTAGGGAGCAGAAGTACCCTGTGACAGGCCAGGGCTCAAAGGATGTCTGGACCCTCAGCTTAAAAATCTGAATAGCTGTCTAACATTTAGCAATCAGGTCAGCTCCCCTGAGTCCCTTCCCGCGGCAGCGATCGGCCACAGCACCCCTCCAGCTTCTCTCACCCGCTCTGCTCTGTTGGCAGCTGCCTACCGTGGACTGGGTCTAGGCCTGGGTTCCACCCTTGCTGCACAGCTGGGTCCTTGGTGCCTCTGGGTCACGGGGTTCCCTGGATTCATGGCAGCTGCTTCAGTTCAGGGTCTGGGTCTGAATCCCGGGAAAACACCGATGTCTACTTTGTGTAGGCCTGATGAGCAGGTTTGTTCTATTTAAAACTTGATTGATTGATTGATTGATTGATTGCTTTTGTTTCCCTTTTTTTCAGAGACAAATTAAATGCCTTACGGAGACATAAGGAAAAACTGGAAGAGAAAATCATGGATCAGTACAAGTTCTATGATCCTGCTCCAAAGAAGTGAGTTAATCTAAGGTTTTAGGACCTAAAGACGCCAGGCACAGCTGCTTTTCCATGAGGCGAGGCAGCCACCCCCAACGGCTATACCTGTTGGCGGCCACCTGTGTGCTTCTGCTTGTCCTGCGTGTGTGGAGGGGGAGTGTCAGCCAGCCTGGAGGAGACACAGCCTTCATTCAATCCTAAGGCCCTTTTAGAGGCAGAGTCCGTGGTCTCAGCTCACTGAAGCCAGGTGGCAGGGTGGCCCTCGTCAGAGGTGTGGCATGTCCCTGTCTAGGAAGCCTGGGGTGGAACAGCAGGCCCAGCCCTGCAAGCCTCAGAGGCGCAACCTCCAGGTGTCCTGCTTCCCTAGGCAGCAGCCCCTGGAGGTACAGAGCTGATCCAGGGCCTCGGAGGCCCTCACCCAGGCTGGCCTGGCCTTGCAATTGAAATCACCTGGAAATGGTGACGCTTCTGCCCTGGGCTTCTGCCTGACAAATTAGCTGAGGCAGGGAGTAGGGTCACTCCAGTAACCGGGAAGTGAGAGGCAGCGTGGGTCCCGGAGGTCTGTGCTGCCTGCAGCTCTGTCACTGTTCAGGCACCAGTGACCCCGCTCCAGCAGCCCGCTCTCCTCTGCCTGTGCCCCTGGCCACTGTACTCAGTGCCAAGGAAGGGTCAGGGAAGGCCAGCCTACTTCATGTACTACAGCAGAAGGGGTTTCAGAAGATGGACTTTGGACAGAAGAATCACTATCAGCATGGCCACACTTACCACATAGATAACAAGAGTTGAGGTCAGGGCTGTAGTCCAGTGGCACAGCCCCCTTGCCTGGCAAACATGAGGTCCTGAGTTCAATTCCTGTGCCACCCCACCCTCCAAAAAAAGAGTTGACTGTTTTATGTGAAGTTCATGGTCTTCCCCCCGCAGCCCCAGGAGTGGGGATTGAACCCCTGTCTTCACACCAAGCTATATCCCCACCCTTCTAATGGTTTTTGTGGCAGAACCGGGGATTGAACTCAGACGCTTGCGCTTGCCAGGGAAGTGCATATCCCACTGAGCCATCTCCCCAGCCCCCTAATATATTTATTTTTAAAAATTTGAAACTGTCTCACTAGCTTACTCAGGTGTGACTTGAACTTGTGATCCTCTACCTCAAGCTCCCAGAGTGCTAGGATTACAGTCCTCGGCCCCTATGCCTGCCTTGAAGTTCACTTTTAGGGACACTATTTGGAATTCCTTCCACTATCACCTAACCTACACTAAAGGATTTGATTCTCCCCTGAGCCCCACACGAGTGTGGGGCAGTGTTGATGAATGTTGCCATCGTTTTTTATTTTTAACATACTGGGGACCAAGCACCAGGACCTCACACAAGCTAGGCACATGCTTCATCTCTGAGCCACGCCCCAGCTCAGCAGCACCGTCCTGAATCCCAGGTTCATGGTCAAATTCACAAGCTGATGATAGGAATCTCTCATGCACTGCAGGGAATCCAGGGGTGTAGGAGTGTTGATTGTACCTGCTAACAATCTCCTCCTAACTAGGAAGAACCACTGGATTGGAGCCAAAGCCTTAGTGAAATTCATCAAACCAAAGAAAGAGGGTTCCAGAGAACGATTGAAGTCAACCGCGGACAGCCCTCCCTGGCAGTGTGAGTCCTCAGACCCTGCTTCGCCAGCAGCCCCTCAGCCGCTCAGATCGCAGCCCGAGAACACCAGCAACCCCCCACTTGCCTCAAATGGTGCCGAAGAGCGAGATGCTCACAACGGGCCTTTGGGGAAAGGTAAGCATGGCCCACCTGGTGGCTGTGGTTGGGCTCAGGAAAGAGTATGCCCGTGTGTGACCACTGGGCAGTGTGCCTTGTACCAGGGCATGTAGTGATCCAGGTAGAGACTAGAACTCCGTGTTCCTGTTAGGGCAGTACTGTCCCGTAGCACACTTTTGTTACCATAAAACAAGAAGCAAGGGTTATTGTGTAGACTGGTAGGTGTCTGATACCTAGGGTTATATTTAAGCAGGCTCCATAGAGACAAGTAAAGTAGTGTGTGTGTTTTGGGGCCCATGGGGTGTGTCAGTGGCTTGCACTACTAAGTAGGTTTCTGTAGGGTGATCCCAGGAGCGTTTAATATGCTCCTCGTGTCCAGGAGCTTCTGCCGGTGGTTCTCGTCTGTCTGAAAGGCAGGGTAGGGTTTCTTCTCCAGCTGCCCCTGTCCTTGAACCGTGGTAGCTGTGGGATGCGGTGTCTGTCATCCTTCAGGATTGTCATTTGGAGTGCGCCAGGGGCTCGGAAACAAGAACAGGATTCCTAGTTCTGTGTCCCGTATGCTGTCAGTGCTCAGAGGAAAGTAGCAGTCCGTAGTGCAGTACTTGGCCGCTAAGGAGTCTCATTGGATTTTCCTGTGTAGTAAAGGAGCTCTTCTAAAAGACAGACAGGTGTGACAGTCGCACCTGATGGGGAAATTGAGCAAGATACATTGCTTGTGGCAGGGACAGTGCCACCAGGTACTTCCTAGCCTGTGGTGACTCAAGGAAGACACTGTAAGGAAGCTGTGCCTTGATTTCAGACCTGTTAGGTATGGAAAACCCAGGCCTTCGATGCCACGCAACACACGTTCCCGTCAACACTGAAGATTTCAAATTTGCTTTTAAATGGCTTGGACTCTTGAGTGGCTTAAGTCTTTGCAGAAGACACTGGGACTTTCTAGAGGTCATGCTGGGGAATCTGGTGCTCTGGGACTGGTGGTTAAGCTCTAAGAACCAGAGATAAGTGCCTGAGTCAGCAGATGCACGAGCCTTTAAGGGTGGCATCCACAAGTGCCAGTGTGACACGCACGCACACAGTTGGGGGTCGGATGCTCGGTTGTCTGTTCGGATGGGGGTGAGGGTGGTAAATGACTCCGTAAGTCAGTGACACTAGGGAGCCTATTGTCCTCATGCCTGTACTGGCTGTCCCTTGAGGGCTTTTCATCATGCTTTTTTTTCTTTTTTTTTTGAGACAGGGTCTCACTGTGCAGTTCAGGCTGGCCTTGAACTCACTTTGTAGCCCAAGCTAGACTTTAACTTGCAGTGGTCCTCCTGCTTCAGGCTCCCTAATGCTGGGATTACAGGTCTATGCCACCACACCTGGCTATGGCTTGGTTTTTGACATTTATGATCTCAGCTATATTATTTCTTACATTTAATTAACTACTTATAGTTAGTCTAATTAAGTAGGAAGTTTTTCAGACAAATGTCTGCATAGTGCAAATAGTTGAACCAGTCCGTGAGTGAACAGGTCAGTAATAGCCATCAAGATCAGCTACGTGGCTGGAGCGCATCTCGGGGCTCAGTCCCCTAACAGCTCTGGTGCTGTCTGTACCATTTATTCCTAACTGCCCTATCAGGTAGACACCATTACCCTCCCCGCTGCACCCACTTTTTTGTGTGTATGTGGTACTGGGGATTAACTCGGGGCCTTCACACTAAACTTCCTCAGCCCTTTTTCAGGGTTTTACATTTTTTATTTTTTATTTTTTTAATGTATTTGGTTGTTGCAGGGTCTCAGTACGTAGCTTGGACTAGTAGTGATCCTCCTGCTTTCAGCCTCCCCAGCGCTGGGATTACAGGCATGTACCGCCATGCCCTGACTCTGGCCTGCTTAGCCTGCCCTAAGGTTAGAGCTGGGGTGGCATCTGGTGCCAGGCATTGAACCACGGTTCCTACCTAATCTTGCCTAAGTGAGCGCTTTAGTATGCTGAGCTATCCCACAAGCCCAGTTTTTTACTTTTTTAAAATGTATTTTAGTACAGGGTCTACAGGGTCTCACTACACAGATCAGACTCATAGAGATCTGCCTGTTTTCAGCCTCCCAAGTGATGGGATTACGGGCTTACGCCACCACGCCCAGTCTCAATCCCTCTCAGCACACCCTGGGGGCAGAACCGGCACAGCAGGCCAGGGATGGAACCCCTGCCACTGCACTCTGCCTAAACAGGCACTTTAGTCCGAAGAGCTATCTGACAGGTGCTTACATTTTTAGACAGGACCACCAAGTGGCTGAATCGCCTAGGCTGGGTTGGAACTTGTGATCGTCTTGCCTCCCCCACCCAGAGGGCTGAGATTGTAAACACACCACCAGGCCCTTTTTTTGGTTGTTGTTGTGTTTTTAGAATGCTTCATAAATTCTATCTTTTTTTTTTTTTTTTTTTCTTACCAGGCCCTTTTTAAATAAAGCCAAGAAAGTTAGCTTCAACTAGGTTAAACATTTTCTGTGTAGTAAAAGGGATCTGAACATGGAGGACCTGAGTTTGTGCTGCTTGCAGTTCCAGCCTCTTTGGTCCCCAAATACTAAACAGGTATACCCTGGGGCTCCTGCCTAGAGCCTCTCCCTGAGCTGGGGAGAAGGGTCACCCGTATACCTCCTTCATGGCATAACTTGTCCCTTATTCTGTGTTGTGGGCCATAGCCACCAGGTGGTGCTGTGGAGAAAGAAATAGAGATCTTGAAATCCTTAGGAGCCAGTAAAGCCTGAAGCAGTATCAAAAATTCACTGCCACCCTGAGCAACTCAGCAAGACACTGTCTCAAAATAAAAATTAAATAATAAAGCTGTCTCCTTGGGTTCATTTTCCCAACATCCCCCCGACACCATCCTTCCCGACACCATCTCCCCCCCACAAAAAAAAAAGAGTCACTTAAGTTGGTCATTGCTAAGATAAGACATGTTCAGGAAATTAGACCAGTTGTCTGCTTTGTGAAAATTGTATATTTAAAGAGGTAGGAGGGGCTGGGGAGATAGCTCAGTAAAATAAGCACTTGCCTGGCAAGCGCAAGGGCCTGAGTTTGTCAATCCCTAGTTCTGCCAAAAAATTTAAAAAGTGAAAAATGAAGGGATAGTAGTGAAAGAAAGCTAAAAGGAAATAGTGACTCTTTTAGGCATTGAAGGAATTACAGGTATGAAAAAGGTATTTTGTTAGATCTAGTTTCATCCCGCCAAAAGAGGTGGCTTTGGAGGTGCAGGCATGATTTATGAGTACTTCAGGTAGACCGTGCTGTGGCAGCGGGCCAGGAGTGTGTCACGAAGGGTTTCTGAGGAGCTTGGGGGGTGCTGTCTGAGCTGGTTGTCTAGGCCCCTATCACTAATGTGGGAAGTTGGCTCCTAATTTAACCAGCATTCTTACTTAATAATCTGACACACACTAAAATTAAAAATGGTCTAAGCCATTGATTGGCTCCTTGGGTGGTGCATAATTCTCCTCATGTGCTGAGTATTGGTGGCTTTCGGTGCCACCAAATTAACTAAATGGAGTAAGAACATCAGTGGTTC
>NDGM010980371.1:0-15619 GCA_002564305.1 Octomys mimax | reverse complement strand
AGAAAGAAAGAAAGAAAGAAAGAAAGAAAGAAAGAAAGAAAGAAAGAAAGAGAGAGAAAGAGGAGGGGAAGAGGGAGGAGGAGGAAGAGTGGTGGGAGGGAGTAAACTGCTTCATTGTTCCCTGTCATTCTTATCCCTCTCATTACCACACTATAGCTTTGGGAATATACCACAAATCTGGTTATCCCCAGGCAATGCTTCATGTGCTACTTGAGCACTTTTGCCATCTTGTATGTGTCCTATCATGAAAATCTGGTGACTTGCCAGCCAGGACAGTCCTGTACTCCAAGGAAATGTCTTTGGCCACCTAAAGTTACAGCACTGTTGCCTTACCCTCCTCCACCCCAGGGGTGGGGTCAAGAGGAACAGCCTCTGTGCTTAGCACCATACGCAGCTGCCTTCACCCCCACCCCCCACCACTATGGATCGTGCTGCTCTTCCGTTCCTTGACTCCTCTGTCTACAGTAATGCACCAGCAAGGTCTGTGCAACCCAGGTACCATGAGCAATGCCAGAATGGCTTGATCTGGAGGGATTTCTGTCTCTGGCCCATGTTGCAGACGGAGCTCTCCACCCTATGGCATCTATCTTTTACTGTCGGATTTGGATCCCCTTTCCAAGACCAAAGCTTCACAGCATCCTCTGTCCTGGTGAGTATAGCATCTAGAGTCACAGGGTGATGGGGGAGGGATGGCCACCTGGGCAAAATGCCTTAGAAGCAAGGACAGTAAAGCAGGCTAAGTCGGCAGTCACTGGAGAGGAATTTAACTCATGTTTTATAAAAGCTGCCTTCTTTCTGAAACTGGTGATACAGAAAACATCTCATATACATTGATTAAAATCTTAGATACTGCAATATTACTCATTTTTTGAAAAAAAGCTTTGAAGTCTTACAAATATAATATTTCAAAAAAGAAGACAGACACAAAAGACATGTATTGTATGATTCCATTTATATAAAATTCAAAAACACCCCGGCGTGCTATACTGGCCCCATCCCTGGGGCGCACTAGATGGTGATTGAGACTGGGCATGGTGGCACATGCCTGTAATTCTAGTGCTTGGGAGATGAAAACGGGAGAATCATTATGCATCCGATCTACATAGTGAGACTCTGTAGACCCTGTAGACCCTGTCCTAAGTACATAAAAAGAAAAATCAAAAACACTCTATTGTATTAGAAATAAGAGGGATAAGGGCTGGCGAGATAGCTCAGTGGACTAAGCACCTGCTTAGGCAAGCACAGGGAGCAGGGTGCAATCCCCGGCACCACATGCTGCACCAGCCCTGCCCCTGGGCAAGCTGAGCCTGCCACCGGGTCCGGGCATGGCGGTGCATGCCTGTAATCCTAGCACTGGGAAGGCTAAGACAAGAGGATCAAAACAAGTCTGAGCTGCATAGTGAGACCCTCTACCAAATACATTTAAAAACAAAACAAAACAGAAAAAGAAATATGAGAGATAATGACAGGGAAGAGACACAAAGAGTGGCTCTGGGTTAATGTTCTGTTCCTTGAGAGGTGCTACTTAAGCACAAGTTTCATTTGTGAAACTTCATTGAATTATATGTATGTGATTTATACATTTTTGGTATGTGTGCCATATTTCATTTACTAATTCAACTTTCCTTAAAAAATACATATTATAGTGTGAAGTGTCGTGCTAGCTGTTGTGGATACCAACATAAAAACCCACCATCTCTCTAGGATTCAAGGGCTTTACCACTGAGCAGCAGATAAGGGCTCCTGGTTGGCAATCCGAGGCTGCCATGTGAAGATGAGGGCTCATGAGGCACATCCCATCCAAGGAGAGAAAGGATTCCCAGAGAGGATGCTACCTGAGTGGGAGCAAACTGTATAGATGGTGTACACAGAACAACAGGGCGCCAACAGGGGAAGTATAGCTGCGCCTGAGTGCTGAGGAGAGAAGCAATGGGAGGAGAGGGGTCAACAGCAGCATGCCAGATCTTGCGAAGGACGTGGACTTCGCGCTGAGCGGAAAGGAAAACCATAGGAGACTGCCGGGACCCACTAGCGGCAGAGCGCAGTAGGTGCGGTGAAGGAACACGGATGTGTCCGGCTCTGGAAATGGCATCGGTAGGAATTTCTGGCAAAAAGGAACCGATGAGCAGCTGACAGGCCTGCCACAGGGGTGATGTGCATTTGTAACCTCCTTGTTCCGTACCCTGATCTGTACCCTTCGGCAGAGTGGAACAGGAAGGGGGAAAGCGCGTGCTGATTCTCTCTTCCATTCAGGCATCAAGGAAGGCCAGGCACATCAGTTGTCATCCTTTATAATCTCACTGAATCTAGGCCCAGGAAATAGCTTTTGTATTCCGTGTTGAAAGAAAACTGACCTTCAAACCCAGAGCTGGTCGGCTCTGGCGCAGACGCCTTGTCCAGCGCACCGCGGAGGATCCAGAGCCATGTCTCTTGGGACCTGGTTTTCCTCGCCTACAAAGTGAAGGGTTTGCCCTGGCTGTTTCCAAGGTCTTTTCTAGTTCCTTCCAAGACTGTGCTAAAATTAGGGTGCAATCCCTCACCCAGAGATTAAGTGATGAATATGTTTTCTTACCACACTTCATTTACAAATTCTTGATCGTAAGTTATGTTCTGCTTTTATCATCTTTATAAATAAAAGGATGATAGCAGCTCTGAAATTTTTAAAATATTGTAAGAAACTAAATGTCAGTTCAATAGTAATTAGGGACCTACTAAGCTTTTCCAAGCCAAATTCTATGAATAAGAATCCATAAAATGAAAGTAGTATATTCGCAGAACTGAATATTATACAGCAATGAAAATAAATGTCCTACTGCTATATATAAACACATGCATGGATTTTAGAGGGATAACACTGAATTTAAGAAAAACTTACAGAAGACCATAGTATTTTATAAAGCTTAAGAATAGGTAAAATTAAATATATAATTTAAGGAAATGTACGTATTGTCTTAGTAACTTTTCTCATTGCTAGGGCAAAACACACACCCAAAGTTAATGGAGGAAAGATTTATTTGGCTCAGTTTGTAGAGGTTTCAGTCCGCAGTTGGCTGGCTCCAAGGCAGGGTGGATTGGTAGAGTGACAGAGCAGACTAGGCAGGAGGCAGAAGCACACAAGAAGCAGCATCGGGAAGCTTGCCTTCCCTATGTCCCTTGATGCTCTATATAGACTATAGGCCTATTGAGGGTGCCAGTCATACCGTGGGTGGGGCTTCCATCATCCACCCCTTAATCTCAGTGTCACACCCTTAATCCACATTTCCACATCCTAAACTAATCACCTTTAAAACTTCACACTCCCGGCCATGTGAGGTTTCAGGGGACATCTAGGTGTAAGCCATAACACATATGTTGTTAAATCTTTTTCAAACAGTGAAGAAATGACAAATAAACAGGGATTACCTTGGGGTGGGGGAGAAAATTTAGAGTTGAGATGAGGAGAAGCACCCCACATTCCACAGTGGTGCTGGGACAGGCTAGCACTTAACTTGACTACTATGATGCTTACTTATGTGTGGGTTGCACAGGGGCCCCACTGAAGCATTCTGGGATGTGGCTGTGAGGGTGTTTCTGAGTGCAATTAGCGTGTCAAGTGTTGGACTCAGTCACATAAATTGTCCTTCCTGATGTAGGTGGACACCACCCAAACCCTGAGCACCTGAACAGAGGACGAAGGTAAAAGAGGGAGGCATCACACCTATTCTGCATCCTGCCTACCTCCTGGAGCTGTAATATTTTATCTCATTTCCTCTAGCCTTCAGAGTGGGGTTTGCATCATCAGATCCTCTGACTCTCAGGTGTTTAAATGAGGACTAATTTTTTTCACCAGGTTTCTTAGTCCCCAGGCGGATTCTCAACCTCCATAATTCATGAGCAAAGCGATCTCTCCCTGCTTCTCCCTCCCTCATGGGGAAAATCTTAATGTATGTGGTTCTCTATGAGGAAAACAGGTCACTCTATCATGACGTTCCTTTTTGTGATATCCATAACTTTTATACATTGCCTATGTCCACTTCTATATAAAATAGTGCATCTTTTGGCCTCACTGTTTGATTTATTGGTAATGGGGATCAAACCTAGTGGTGCTCTACCACTGAGTTACATCTTCAGCCTCCTTTATTTTTGCTTTTGTGACAAGGTCTCACAAAACTGCCCAGGTGGGACTCAAACTTGTAATCTTCCTGCCTCTGTCTGCTCAGGGTTGTGATTACAGGCATGCACCACCACACCCAAGCTGCTGGGTTTAATTTTTTTCAAGTATTAGGTATATAGAAGCACATAAAAGTTCAAATGAGATGATAAATGTAAAATCACTTCAAATGTCACAAATATTATTCTTTTTAAGTCTGTGCATATTTTCTTAATAAAGCTGTAAGCTCCTTGAAAAGAGATGGTTTATATATTTTCATATTGCCTATGGTGCATGCTGAATCACATTTATTAGTACTGAAATATTAAAACTGAAAGAAACAGAAAAATGATTTGGATGGTATCCAGAGGGCACCAGGAATTTGTTCAGGGTTACAAGGGAGTGATGTGTCTGGGTGTAAAAGATGATCCTGGCAGCAGAAAATATAATGGAATGGGAGTTGGGAGGAGAGGAGAACTGAGCCCGGAGAACAATCAGGACACTAGCAATAATGGGCGCTGCGGAGGGTGCACAAACCAGGAGGGACTCGGTGGGAGCTGAAAGAAGAGGCGCGAGCCAGGAAGCGCTGGAGAGGCACAGGAGGATAGCCTTGGTGGTGGTGGTGGGCGGGTGTCAGGGCGACCTGCTCTCTCATGCAGACGACGACAACGGGAAGAATAAGGAAGGAGAGAAGGAGGAAAGGGCAGGATGGTGAAGGAAGGAGCCAGTCGTGTGTTCTTGAGAAGTCGCTGGCTTCTTCACATCATCTCCCTCCCTTCACAAGGGCAGGGGGCTTTCTATGCCCTGAATCTGCTACTCCTATCCCAGAGAACAGGGTGACTTAGTGTCCCATCCCTGCAGGCCAGCACACTTCCTTCCCATTGCTAGGGAGCCAGTGAGGACCACAGGAGATTTTAGGTTTTTTTCTGGTTTTGTTTTTTACTTTTTCCTTGAAGTTCTTCAAGACTTTACATTTTTCAGGTAAAAAAATACATCAAGGAAATACATCTGATATTTTATTGAAAAAAAAAAAAAAGCCTGTTCTGGATTGTGTCGAGGTGTCCTCCCAAAGCCTCATCTGGTCATAGGGCTTTTTCAGGTGGCCAAATATAGAGCATGTGATGTTGGGGCTAAGGCTGTGTAATTACTAAACCACTCCACTGATTGGTTTGGCATAGTTCTAGCTAGGATTAAGAGTGTGAGTTTTACAGTGGCCCTAGAGTGTGTGGCCTACATACAATGTAAGAAACAGAAGGAGATTTGTCCCCCAACCCCCACTGGTTGCCTTTGCTATCTTGTAGACACTGGGAACTATTCTCTTCTGTGTTGCCCCATCTGCCATGCCACCCTACCTTGGAATCAGCCAGTTATGGAGTATGTATAGGATGATATATTGTGTCAACTTGAGAAGTCTTACCCAGCATCCTTACTTTGTAAACATCCTCATCCTGTGCAAGAGGAAGGCATGGACATTGTGTGAGTGCTAAGCCCACCCTGGAAAGGGGTAGCCTGCTTACAATATAAGGAAGGAAAAGAGGCTTTCTCCCCCTTTTAGCTCTTTCTGCTTTTTCTGTCTTTTGCCACTATGAACTGTTGCCCCTGCACCATGTCACCCTGCCTTGGAGCTATCTGATTATGGACTGAAACCTCCACAAACTGTGAGCTAAGTAAACCTTTATTCCCTTTAAATTTGGGTGTTGGGTATTTTGTCTCAGCAATGGGAGAAAAATAATCAAGGCACAAATTTGGTGCCAGAGAAGTCGGGCTGTTGCTGTGACATTACATAGCCATGTGGCTCAAGAGCCTTTAGAACTGATGTGCTCGAAAGAAAGCATTAGAAAAGATTCTAGAGATACCAGCTGAAAAATAAATCTGAAATGTCTGAAGCTATACTGTATGGGAGATTCTGGTCAGAGCTCAGAAGACCAGAAAGCTGGGAAAGATTAGGCTGAGGAGGTTTCTGATGAGAAGGACAGCACTGACTGCTGGACTCCAGATGATGTGTGTTATGGCTTGGCAGAAAGCTTGACTGCACTTTGCTCATGTCCAGAGTCTTTGCCTGAAACTGAGAGTAAAGCCAACATACTAATTAGTCTTGTAGAAGAAATTTCAAGGCAGTCTGATGTTGAGTCTATGGCAAAGCCACTGTTGGGGGCTGTTAGCCAGAGCTTCATTGAGAATTAGGAGCAAAGAGGCCAGCAGAATAATTTAAAATATTGTGAGTTTAGCTAGAAAGGAAACTCTGGCAAATCTGTGAACTGCAAAGACCGAGCAGAGATCTTGATTGCTGAGAAGGAACAGGAGAACAGAAAAATGGCCTGAGGTTATCATAAAAAGCTGCAGGGCTCCACCCTTTGCAGCCTCAAGATTGGAAAAGTGAAAGACTTTGCTTTGAGTAGAAAGCCATGGAGCACCAAGTTTCAGAATGGCAGTAGCCTAGAAATCTTGTTCCTCAGGATTGGATTTAGCATGCTCAGCAATCCAGGCCCTGGACCCTACAAATGAGAGAATAATGTCTCACTACTACTCCAGGTGGCAGCAGACATTGGCATCATCCAGGAGGTGTTGGTTTTTAAGTATGTGCAAAATGAAGAGTTGCTGGGTTAGCAACACTTCCATCCAGATTTTAGAAGGTCTGAGAGGTCAGGCAGCATGCCCCATACAGGGCAGTGGGTAAAGCCAAATATACATTGGAGACCCCAAAAGTTCGGAGAAGCCAGGAACTTGGATTGTCTGAGGAAATTTGCAAGGAGGGAGCAGAGTGGGCCCAAGAAAAAAGCCATGGGAGCTACAGCCAGCGGAAATGCTATAGGGGTAGAGTTACCCAAGCCATTTGAAGTTCACACCTTGCCACAGATTGCTTCAGGTGTTACATGTGGAACTATGGATTTAATGTTTGCTCTGCTGAATTTTGGACTTATACTGGTCTTATTCCTTTATATCTCCCTTTTATAACTTTGGAATGCCAATGTCTATCTTTGAATAATCATTGACTGTTGGAAGCGTTTAACTTTCTTTTCATTTGTACAGGGGCTCACAGCCAAGAGATTGCATTAAATCTCAGAGAAGACTTGGACTTGGACTTTCACACTGCTGAAACTGTTAGAACTTTGGTAACTCTTAGAGATGGACTAAATGCCTCTTGCTTTAAGGGATGTGCATGAGTCTTTGGGGACCAGGGGTAGAAAGCTATGTTTTGTGTCTAGGTGTCTTCTCAAAGCCCCATCCAGTCATATGGCTTTTTTTTTTTTAAAGGTGTGTGAATATAGACTGTGTGATGCTGGGATTAAGAGTATGTAATTACTAAACCACTCCCCTCTTTGGTTTGGCATAGCTCTGGCTAGGACTAAAGGTGTGAGTGCTACACTGGCTCTAAGGCTGGGAACCAACATAAAATATAAGGGACAAAAAAGAGTTTTTGTCTCCCCTCCCTGCTACCTGTTGCTTTGCTGTCTTGTGGACACCAGGAGCTGTGGTCTTCTGTGTTGACCCTCTGCCAAGCCACCCTTCTTTGGAACTAGCTGATTATGGACTGAAACCTCTACAAACTGTGAGCTGAATAAAATTTTCCCCTTTTAAGTTTTGGCATTGAGTATTTATCTCAGCAATGAGAGAAATGTAACTGAAACAAAGCTGAAATTTGTTTCAAACTTTTCTGGGAATAATATAAATAATGGTGTCCAGTAACTCCCAAGGAAGGAAGAAGATAAGTGAAATTATTTAGCAGAGTGTTTATCATTAGTCCATCATTAAACTGACTGGCAGATCTTCTGCATCATGAATATAAATACTATTTTATGTAAGTGACAATATTCATTTAAACAATAGATTTTAGTGTTTTAACAGACCAATATTTATGTAAGAGCATGATACTATGAAGTTATCCTTCAGTAAAGAAACTTTTTTATTTCAGGAAAATGACTTTCTAATACTACAGAAACTTGCAATCTGAAATATTTTCACAAAATATATTACCTAAAACATTCATTTGTTAAGATACGTTTATTTTATTTCAAAGAAATAATTTTTAATTTTAAAGAAACTATTGAGTTCTGTCTCAATTAGAAAGCACTGTTGTTTTTCTTTGATCAACTTTATTTGTTTTATCCCCAGAGAATATGATTTATAAACAGTTTTACTTTTAAATAAGTGAGAAAAGAGACACTTCTTCAACAGTCTTTGTAGAAATCTAATTTGTGAAAATATAATGTTTATAACTGAAGAAAAAAGAAAGGAGGTGAAAAAGCAAGGAAGGAGGGAGAGAAGGAGTCATTAATAAGGAAGAAAAAATAAAATTTTCATTACAACTTGAAATTTCCTCATAGCAGCCGTGAATTGCATTTATCTAATTCACAAGTGCTATGGGTAAATATTTATCCCTGCCTCATTCTCACTTACTAAGCATGAAGAAGTGCCATTAAGACCCTGTTATCACTTTTATTGTACCACTTTTTAAATTTATCCTGTGTTTAAGTCCCCTTTGGGGTAAAATATTCTCCTACATGGTTCTGCAAATCACTCTGGAAGGAAATCTGAAAATCAATAGACTAAAACAGAAGAATATGATTCTGATATTTGTGTTACTTATCGCATAGTCAACTTTCAGGGAAGTCTAAACCATCCTTTTCTGCTATTACAGGTTTATAAAAATGCTATTTCTTCTATCAGCACTGAGGAAGGTACTGCTTCATAGTACTTAGCTTCGTTGAATGGCAATAATTCATTTCTTCCCACAGGAAAAGTCTAAAATCATGGTTACATATTGAGCAGAGATGGGGGAGACAACCACATTTAAAGTCACTATTTGAAATTTAGGTGCCCCTTGTTCAACTATTTTAACCCTTCACTGATTGACATGAAGCCTTGTTCTCTGGTGCTGGAACACAAATATATAACTCTCCAGAAATATCCATCAACTGAATGATCACTGTACTGTACTCTCTCTTCTATACTTGAGGAAAAAATTTCAATAGTCCAAAGTAAAAAGATGTTTTTATTTTCCTCCCCCATCTTTTAACCCATATCAGGCATTAAAGAGAGAAGAGAAATTTTACATTCTATATCTAAATTTAAATCTCAGACAAAGAAAAGGGATTAAAATAAACAAAGTATAAAGCATACTGCTAAAATACCTTGCAATCAAAGAGCTAGGAGATTCCAAAAATGATGTTTTACTAAAAGGCCACAGAAATCAAACTCAAGAATTGGCCTAGGAGGGCTGGGGAGATAACTCATAGAATAAGTGCTTGCCTGGTAAACACAAGGTCCTGAGTTCAATCCCCGGTTCCACCAAAAAAAAAAAAAAAAGAATTGGCCTAGTCACAAATGATGAGGTCATCAGTGAAATGCAGCTAGATTTTAGTACAAACAGGAGATAAAACAGGATGGATCAGTTAAGTTCATATTGTATCATATTAGAAGTGATCCCTTAGCAGTAATTGTCCGTCATTTAATCACTTGTTGCTCACAATCCTTTCCCCCTCTTGTCTTGTTACTTAGATCTTACTAATCCTTTAGCATTTGTGTTTTGCTTTCAATTCTTCCAAAATGTACTTGGAAACCCTTTTATGACAGGAAAAATAAATTGTATTGTTCTATAGATTCATTGTCTTTCTTTCTTATATATGATGCTTACCTCCCTTGTGTAGAGTTGGTACCTATATATAGCACATCTCAGTCCCCTTATTATGCCCTTGTCCGCCCCCTCCTTTTTTCTCCTCCATCTCTTGATTCCTTTCCCCTTTTAGAATGCTTTGCCTCCCAACTTCTTATTATCTGTCCTTTTGCTCTTTATTTACACTTTGGGCTTCTCACATAAGAGAAGCCATGTGACATTCAAGCTTGTGGGTCTCGTCTATCTCACTTAACACCATGGTTTCAAGGTGCATCCACTTTCCTGCACATGACTCACACTTACCTTTCTTTATGGCAGAGCAATCATTGTGTGTGAAGACCATGTTTCTTTTTCCATTGGTCTGCTGATGGACGCATCAGAAGCTTACAAGATTTAGCTCTTCTAAGTTGTGCTGCTATAAACGGGATGCACGTAGCACTGCAACACGATGTGCAACAAGAAATTGTCTTCTAAAAATGTCTTCCTGGAGCTGGGGAGATGGCTCAGTAGAATAAGTGCTTGCCTGGCAAGTGCAAGAGCCTGAGTTCAATTCCCAGTTCTGCCTAAATAAATAAATAAGTCTTCCTATAAAATCTTACCCTAGGTTATGTTCAATAAATGTTAGTTGATTTGGATTATAAAATTAGATAAAAGCTGATTTTAATTCATGCAACTGGGATTTTAAAAAAGTATTCCACTTTCAGAGGTAACAAATAATTGATATAAAAATTTTCAAAATCACACAATAAATGTTTAAAGGAAAATTATAAGTCATCAAAATCTCAAACACCTTCTTCACCATCCTGCTGCCAGAAACAAATATAAGCATATGGGGTTTTGTTGTTGTTGTTGGGTATTAGCAGATGTAGGGGGAAATGGCTTAGGATACACTAAAGTTCAGTGGCCATAATTTTTATTTAATGGATATCATGACCTTTCCCCCACAATGACAAAACTTCTTCTATGATATGACTTTTATACCAGTTCAGTATTCCATTGCATGAGATTACCATGCCTCTTATGAAACATTCAAGTTTCTTCTATTATAAGGTATCCTACTGTGGATACACATATCCGTAGTGTATCCAAGTACATAGCAAGTAGTAAGTGATTGATCTCTGATAAAAGACGTGTGATTAACAAGAGACAAAGAGTAATACTGGATGAATTTGTACAGCCATGGATTCCATAGTTTACATTTTCATACAGAAAGATTGCTGATCTCTTGAGCTCCGAAATGTGATTAAAAAATAAGATACTGAGATTTTGCAGTATCATGCAGAAAGACATGTCTGCTTTAATAAACTGACTAATTTGTTTTCTCAGTGTATAAAGTGGTTATAGAAAATCAAATCACTTAACAATGGAGAAAACAAGAGGCTTAGCATTTATTTTTTCTATAGCCTGCCATATCTCAGTACTACAAAATATGAGAAGGATTTTCTGATAATTCTGGAAAGGCAAGTACATTTTAAATAAATTGTATAAATGTTCAATGCATGGTTCATGATCAATTTCAAGTTTGTACTACATGCAGAAATTTATGTGATGTTTTTAAAATCTTTAAGAGCCTAGTTAATGATTATATACTTAATCATAAAGTATGAGACTGATATCATCTGTCACATGCCAATATTAACTTTTCAAGAATTATATTACCACACAAATGATGAATAATTTCAAAATATGTCACTTAATGGAGCTAGTTCATGGACTAATTGCTTTTGTTCTTTTTCACAGGTAGTGCATTTTCTTTTCTTAATGCCAAAATATTTAAAGTTGGTAATATATCAGATTATCAATAAAGAAAATCTAGGGGAAAGGATTATTAATAAGATTATCTGTTTTATCCCAGTGTGGTGGCACATACCTGTAATTCCAGCTCTTGGGAGTCTGAGGCAAGAGTGTCACTGTGAGTTTGAGTCTAGCCTGGCCTACAGTGAGTTCAAACTCAGTCCCTGAAGCAAGACCTTGTCTCAAAAATAAAAATAAAAATAAAAATAAAAAGATTACGTGTCTCATATTCAATTTCATCCATACTCCCAAAGTAGTTTTTTTTTACCTTAAATATGGGCCAGTTAATGATATAAGTAATAAAACAAAGCAACAAGAGGTAAAGAAACAAAATGGATTTATATCATGAAGTTGAAAGACTGACAAAGAATTTTTCTGCTGTGAAAAATTCACTAGCATTCAATAAATTCTCTAAAAATGTAATTTTCATGAGAACATTGTTTTGTTCAAATAGACTCTTGCCCTGCCAGACCTTTGAAGATTGAAGAAATTACAGTATCCTCAGATTAAAACTTTTAACTTAGTCCTGTAAATGCATCCAGTCATTGCTTAACAAGGACCTAGAGATTAACAAGTGCTGAAGAGGATGATGCTTATATGAAATATATGTAAGAAAGTTCTAGTTTCATGTCATCAGATCAACATCAACTGAACTCTACCATCATCTTTATCAATTTGCAACATTATCTGTAACAAAACAATGTTCTCATGGAATTAAATTCTTAGAGAATTTATTGAGTACTAGTGTCCATAAAGAAGAATAACATCCAAAAGAAAAAAAAATGCTCTTTAAAAACAGTAGGGGCTGTTTATAAAGAATGTACAGCAAAGTATGCCTTTATCTGTGACCATATAGAATTAATCCATATTGTTATTCTTTCTTCAGCTATTATAACTCCACATATTTTTCTTACTTCCATCCTCTCCTGTCTCCCATGTGACAGAGGTCTGGCAGGGCAAGAGCCTACTTGGTCCTGATTTCATGTGATGCTGGGCAGTGCTCCCAGGCTCATTAAGTGACACTGTGGAAGGACCACAAGGCAGAGTTGGTTCTGCCAAGCGAATACGAGGGAGAAGAGGCTTTGGAGTTGAGCATCTTTTGTAGAGAACTGTTACAAGGATGCTCGTGAGGGCCATGTGGAATAGAAAGACACCATTGATAAACTGGAGGCTCTGGAAAGGCTGAACCATTGGCAGAGTTGTGCCACTAAACAAGTGAACTTTCACTATAGGGAGTAATTAGGTCAGAAAGTGAGTGTGGGCAGAGCGATTATGGAGGGGTTTTAGGCAGTGGTTATGACAAATTCCAGAGATGATCCAGACTAATAGCTGTGGGAATGTATAGGAAAAGGTGGGGGAAAGGATTCAAGAAACTGAGAGGCCAAGATCAGAAAGATCATGTACATTTTTCCTGAAACTTTGGGTTTAGAAGATAATGCTGAAAAGTATGCAGTGAGTCAGATGCTAAAATTACAGAAAGGTTAGGAGGGGCTCAGCAATAAGCACACGATTGGTCCAACAATGAAGATTGCTGGCAATATCATTGCATGACACTAGATTCAAAGCTGGGGAGGAAGGAGAAAGGATGGTATGATGCAGGGAGAAGAGAGGAGAGAGGAAGGGAGGAGGGGAGGGAAGGGGAGAGGAGAGGGGAAGGGAGAGGAGAGGAGAGGAAAGGAGCAGAGGGGAGAGGAGAGTGACTTCTTGACACCTGTGGTGAGGGAAGGTGTCTAAGGAAATGTAAGGAAATATCCATGATCCCAGTCTTTACACAGGACACTTTTTAGTATATAACGAAGTACATATGCACTGTGATTTAAAACTTTTATGGATTTTTCTGCAACATACTTCATATGGCAAGCAACTTATGAATACAAATATCAATGACGAATGGTTGAACATAGTATATACATATCATAAAACAAAGTAGATATGTTCTTAAGTTAAAATAAAAGCAAGCTGCAGAACAATTAGTATAATTTTACTTATATCTCTAAAAACAACATGAAAACCTACACTTGGGTAGCATATATAACACTTCAGAAGAATTTGCTATATGCAAGGAACCATAGGTGATTTATGCATCATTCTCTTAGTCAGCCAAGTGCTAATATCATTGTTATTTCATACAAAAGGAAGTTAAGACCCAGCAGGGATAAGAAATTTTCCCTAAAACCCAAAACTGTGAATGGGGTGGACCCAAATTCTGATCCAAGTAGCCTGGCTCCAACCAAGATCTCCACTTTTAAACACATTCAGCTGCCTATAAGGTATGGAAATACATAGAAAAAGCCTCAGGACTTTCATGTCCTAAAGATGAAGAATTTCCTAGATAGGCAATTAGAGAAGAGCACGTCACTGTGCTCAATAACTTTCCTGAATGAGTGAATTCTAGGACAAGGGAACACAGAGGCCCAAAGGAAAGTCAGCAAGAGACAAGACTGGAGCAGAGGCCAGGACCAGATCACCAAGGGCCTTCCATGGAGAGTGAAAGACCTTGTCCAGAGGAGACTGGAAGGTTCTGAGTGGGCTGGGGAATCACACTTTTTTATGTGTTTGGACTAATTTTAGATCTCCAATGTATCGCACTAATTGCTTTAGAACATAAGAGATGACAGGAAAGAGTAGCTGATGCTGCTAATGCCTATGGTGATATTGATGATTGGAGACTTGAGGAGTTGAAGTACATAGATTCTGATCACATCTGTCTCAGATAATATTCCAGACTTATATGTCCTATATTTAAGATGATTTCATTCATAGCCACGTTACTATATCGAGATTTTAAATTTCCTTAGGTACTGGTGTCCCCCCACCTGCTTTTAACTCAATTTTATAGCTTGCATTTGTTTAAAACCAAGCTCTGAAGGCAGATCTGAAGTCATGAATAAAATTTTTATATGTTCTTCCAAAAGTTATTTTAACTGACCTATTCTAGTTTTTCTTCTTAACAGCCTTAATACATAAATCCTTCATGCCATCCTGCTGTTTCTGATGGGCTTTTATTATTTCTCCAAAAATGAATTCATTTGTAGATATTGGGCTTTCATTAAGTTATCTTCAGGGCTGTCTTTGTTGATTATTTTAATATATTTGGCTACAGTACACATAATATTTCTAGCCAAGGATGAGCTGATTATTTTTAAATAAGGTATTGTTGGTGGCAGAGGCCCTTCAAAGCATTTTTGGTAAAAATCCACCTGTGATTCGCTAAGCTGACTTTACATGAAAATTGGAGCCATTTATGGCTTGGGAGTCTGCCACCCCTTTGCTGATGTATGCAAAGCCATCCTTTCCTCTGGGATTTCAGAATTGTAAGCTGCTAGATAACAGTTGAGCAGGGAAACAAAGTCCTCGTAAGACAAACAAAACATCCTAAAGAAATGATTCCTTTTGTTGTTCAAGAGCCAAGACTAGCACAGAACTTTTACAATTCTTTGGTGTGCAAATGTTGTATGTTTGATACAGATACCGCATTCTTTTATTATTGTTCCTAAGCCCTGCAAAAAGTATCCCCTCTACAAGGTGCCAACAAAGCCCGCTGGGTGAAGGTTTTCTTCCAGGATAGGTCACATTTCTACCAAGATGCAAAGCTTCCGTTTTCCAATTATGATTTTAGAGCATTCTCTTGTTTAGTACTGAGGGCTAAATCTATGACATGCAAGGGTATAGCCAACTGAACTCATTTTGAGTTCTCAGGAATAGAGATTTCTTTATAATTGTTTCTATCCTCATCTTCAACTCATAATTATCATGGGAATTCTGACTGTATTATATCATAGGTTTGAATTATAAAAGTACAAATTTCCAGTTAGTACTCAATTGTTTACTAAATTTGATCTCTACATGTTCAGCTAGATTTTCCATTTCTTCTGGACTTTTCCAGTTCTGCTTTATTAGGACACTTACTCATAGACTTGAGTCATTAAGATGTAAGCTACATTATGAAAATTTTCTCTCCTATCTAAACATCTTCTAAGAATGTAACGTATTTTTTTAATTTTTTTCTTTTTCTTTTATTTTTAAAATAATTTTATTGAGAAACAAATAACAATGAGACAGTTTCAAAACCGATTACTAGC
>NDGM010980353.1:0-12056 GCA_002564305.1 Octomys mimax | reverse complement strand
TCATATGGATAACACATCCATTTTCTCACTTCTTCTAGATGATTTCTACTTCTTATGTGTTACTGCATTTTTAAAACTTTTTATCTCTTCACTATTCAGAAGTAAAGAGAGAAATGTGGCTGCTTATGAGCTACTTAAGACAATCGTAATCCCTCACATAAACAGGGTTCTTGTTTAAAAAAGATTTGAGGTATAGGGTTTACTTCTTGGCCCTGGGATTTCAAAAATGGGTCAGGAAGGAGGGGCTTTCCCTTTGTTCCTATATGTGCATCTGTATTTTTTTTACAACCATGCATTATTTTTGAAATTAAAATACAAGCTATTAAAATTTGCACTTTAAAAAATATTTAGAATATAAACTTCTACATCAAGAAACCAAAGAAAAAAGCGAAGTTAAATATACACATGTATAAACTTCAAAGTTTATGGTTGAATTTAGGTACTCTGCAATCCACCGAGAAGCTCAGCGTTTATACCAGGGCTCTGTTTCTGCAAGGTTCAAGGGCACCAAAAGGGCATTATAAATATTAATAAAAACTTCAAAAGCTAAGCCACATTTTTATGGACTTAGAAGCATAAACTGAAAGAATTAATTTGAGAAGGAGAAGGTGATATTTTTCGATGGTTGTTTTGTTTTGCTTTTGCTGAGTTCCAATTCTGTCACAAAAAGGAAAACTGTGAAGCTTGTTATTTTGAAAATAGGTGATGCCTGGTTGTGTATAGGGCCATCTGCAAAAACACACTGAGGTCCAGAATATTGTTTGCAGCATAACTAAATGTCTAGTTACTGAGCGGGTCCCTCAGGCCCTCTAGGAGGCAGGTCATTCATTAAATGGTTCATGTCCGTTTGTACACATGTGTTTCCTAACTCCCAATGTAAAAGTACAAAAGGTAAAAGCATAACTGGCCCCTTGAAGATAAAAAGAAATAAGGAGAAAGGAGAGAGACATTGACGAGGTGGCCACTGGGTGGTGAACTCATGGGGCTGATGACCAGGCAGAACAAGCAGCTGTCCCACCCCAGCCAGGTCACTCTTCCTGTGTAGTCCCATGAGCTGCTACACTATAGCTGAACAGCATCAGACCAGGATGTATTTAACATCCCAGGAATCT
This sequence comes from Octomys mimax, assembly GCA_002564305.1. Lineage (NCBI taxonomy): Eukaryota > Metazoa > Chordata > Mammalia > Rodentia > Octodontidae > Octomys > Octomys mimax. Next base: position 10,944 of record NDGM010980353.1, on the reverse strand, counting down.
GAGGTCTTTGTAGACGTTTATCTTCACATCCCCCCGGAAAGCCAGTCAAAGCAAGTGCTATTATCTTCCTTGTACAGGCTGAGAAGTCGAGGCACACAGAGGACCTTCACGTCCCTTGGAGAACCAAGATGGTAATGAAGGGAGGACATTACGTTTTTGTCATTCAGAGGTCGTAGGCCAGCACACTTCAAGGTGGACTTCACCTTCTGATTCCAGAGGAACCCTTCTGACGATGAGCTAGCCCATGGCACCAGTAGGTACAGTAAGCTGGTGGCTACACATCTAAGATGAAGGGCTCTGGAAAGCCCTTGCAGGGCATGGAGCATGGCTTTCTTTGATCACTACAATCCTTTCTCTAGTTAACGCATTGCGACTTCAAATAACTCATATGAAATGTAAACACTGCTGGGACACATTATATTTAGCTGCTTTCAGACAATAACATTCCAGCATTAATTAACTTACTAAGTTTTTGTCTATATTGTTAGTTGAGTCTCAATGGAAAGACCCCCAGGACAAATATGGGTGATAGAATGAATATAAGGTGATGTTCTAACACCTCAAGTCTTTTCAAAAAGAAGCTATGTATTAATTAATTATCGAGAAATAGGGCCAGGACATCTCTGAAAGAAACAGTAATGCAATGGTAAAAGACAGTCCTCATTCAAGTCCTCCAGTTTCGGTGGGGGGGTGGTAATTCAATGACTAGGTCTCCATTTCCAGAGAATGATCCCCTATATCTTGGTTTGCATTCCCCCAGGGGCAAATTTGAGGTAAAACAGGAAGTAAGTTTGGGCAGCAATCTCAAGGCACACTGAGAGGGAGCAAGATGTTTGATGTGAAAAGCAAAGTCCACTAAGGTGGATATAATAAGCAGTTATCACTATGGGTGTCTCTGGGAGATGGGACCCCAACTCAGACAGTCCTGCTACTGGAGATGGAGTTGGACAATTTTTCCAGGAAGTGCTACCCCTCAAACAGTGAAGTCGCTCATGGACTGAGGATCCTTCAGCACTTCTACCTTAGCCCTCTACTGGGATAAACGTTGCCCCCATAGGTTCTCCTCAGACAAGGACACACAGTTGTCATGCCAGTCAGCCTGTGGGGACCTCCCTGGGAAAGAAAGATGGTGCCCACAGTACCCTTGACACAGATAGCTGCTTCATATAGCCGTTGAGTTCATAGAATCATAGAGAATAATGTGAATAAAGTGTTTAGCATAATTTCAAGCACATAATGAAGAGCTAATAAGTGGTAATCACTATAATTGTGATTGGGGTTACTGCTACATTTTTAAAAATCAAGATGGAACTTGGGTTTCCTGTCATGGTGGAAGACTCAAAGAAACAGAGAAAGGACTTAGCCAGAAGGCCCTAACAGGCCTGAAAAGCCTTAAGAATTGAAAAGAGTTAAAAATAAATAAATAAATGTGAAGGTGTCCCAGGCAAATTTCATGTGCTTCCGGCCTGTGGGAGGTCCTGTGGTGTGCTGGTGGGTTAGCTTGGCCAAGGCTCTAGAGAGAGCCAAAGAGAACAGAAAGGTGGCTGTGTGTCCTCACTTACCAGCCTCACACGATCTCACCTCAGCCTTCGGTAGAGCTCCCAGGACCTCTCTGAATTGGCCTGTTGGTCTGAAAAAAGAAGCTGCAATAAATAATCCTGGTTAACTTGGACTCCTTCATGGCTTCTCTAAAGTTTTGCTTCAACTACAGGCCCCATTCATCCTGCATGAATCTGTACAAACTAACTCCCAGGGCAAACATGGGTGTTTGAGGAGAGAACCGACGCTTTTGCTTGGCAGCTGGGCCTGTCAATCTGGTGTTTAGAAGGTGACCGTCCTGGGCTGAGTTGGAACATAATGGAGTGAGGTGAGCTCCCCAGAGGCAGGCGCCGGGGCCCACCCCAGCCAAGCACATCACAGTTCCTTTTGTGTAGCATTACTTTACCACCCTCCTATATGGAACACGACTTACAAAAGAAGACTGTTTTGTTTGGCAGGTGGGAAATCATTTCAATTGTGCTATTTTTCTGTTTACTGAAGTAAATATAAAGATGTTTTTATTTTCCACAAAGAATTGTTATCATTATTTGAATCTATGTTGTTTCAAAAAGAAACACCTTACTTTTTAATATCAGAGGCAGAGAGTTCTATTCTTCAAAGAGACGATATTCTTTGGTAGGCTGATGGAAAACCTGAAAAATCCTGAAATGCTGAGACAATTTCCAGAATAAACAACATGTAATCTTTGTCTCCAACCCACTAATGATTCTGATTATTTCCTATGGTAAGATGGGCATTTAAAAGCCAGAAAACCAAGAATTTATGTGCAAAAAAAAAAGAATTCATGTGCAAACAGGGTACATCCAGATTGGCCCAGCTTCTCCCTGAGCCATGGCTGGTCTAGACCCAACACCCCCTGAGCCATGGCTGGTCTAGACCCAGTATCAACCTGAGTCATGGCTGGCCTAGACCCAGTACCAACCTGAGCCATGGCTGGTCTAGACCCAGCTCCTCCCTTAGCCATGGCTTGCCTAGACCCAGTACCAACCTGAACCATGGCTGGCCTAGACCCAGCTCCTCCCTCAGCCATGGTTGGTCTAGACCCAGCACCTCTCTGAGCCATGGCTGGTCTAGACACCAGCACCTCCTTCAGCTATAGCTGGTCTTACAAGACTGGCTGACCATTTGTCTCTTTCTCTGCCTACCTGAGTCCCATCTTTCCTGCAAGCCCCTTCTGCTGCCTATGGCTACATTCTGTGGAAATCTCCCCCTACTCTGGTGGGGAGATCCTTACTGAGATCTGGGCCAGATCGCAAATTAACTGAACCTCATGAAAAATAAATGCATTCACATACACTTTCCTTTCACCACCTCCCCACTCAGGCATGGACCCCTGCAGGGGGTCCTACCAGCTGTCTATGCTATTACCTGGCCAAGTTTCTCTGGGATTTCTTCTCGCCCAATTTTTAATCCTTCAAATTTGTAAAACTAAGACTAACATAATAAAATGTATCAGTACATACGCCTTTGTTATTGCTTCCTGTGTCTCCTTTTTGTGTGTAAGTCAACATCATCATTATCCTCAAAACAAATGCATTTAATGCATGCTCCTAAGTATTATCCTGTGTTCTTCTCAAAATAAAACATCCCTATCTTGTAAAGGAAGACTATGGCCCTTAGGAAGTGTAGGTCATATCTGCACTACTGTACACCTTAGTTAAGAGCAGCGCTGTAATGCCAACCCTCAACTCCGCCCCCAGCACCCTGTGTTCTGAACCACAGCGTATTTCTCTTTGCCCCATTTTTCAGACTGGGGAGTCCTGGGGGACCTTCTAGGAAAGTACCATATGCAGATTTTGTACTAATAAAGGCAATGATCATATCTTTTATGTGCATGCCTACGAAGCCCCTTCCATATGCATTTTCTTTCGGAATTTGAATGACAACAATCATGATAGTGATCAGTCAGGCAAAACTGCTTCTCTGCTTAAAAAAGAAAACTTGAAATTCAGCATTCCCCATCCCCAAGAACAACCAATAAACTCCATCTAGTTAGCTTCCTAGGCTTCCTTTCCCCCTTCTGCCTTCAGGGCACATATTTCTACACACATTGCGTCCACTTCTCTTCCTTGTTTTACCTGGATGGAAGCTCAGTGTTTTTCCTCTAAGAAAAGCATTCCCCTAACGGGAGTTCCACACATGTATCAATGGAGGAATAAATGTCCCACGGTTAAAACCTAGTTATAACCTTCTCATCTGCAGAATGTATCACTCAGCAGTAAGAATTTTCTCTCTGCAGAAAACTGGGGCATAATCAAGGCTTTAGATGGAGGGCAAAAAAGGGAAATCACAGAAAATCAATTCAACATTTTTTTGGTGTGGAATGGAGATAAAGGAAATGTTCTCTCAAGTATTTTGTGGGCAGAGAGCTATGATAAAGTTTTTCTTCTCCAAGCCCTGGATTTTTCCTCAGTTTGTGGTGTGACCTTGCTATGTATAAGGATGGAGTCACTGGACGGGAGAGAGCTCGAGTGTATGCTGGGTGAGGGCGCCGCACCACCATACCCCTGCACTCGTCAGCAGCACCATTTTTCATTTCAGTGAGTTCTTGGACAAACTTAGCAAGCCCATTTCCTCAACTGCAAAAGAAAGACATAAATCTACCTCAAAAGATTGATGTGAGGGTTACATAAGAATGCCAAGCACTTACAGCATTTGAGAAAATGTCCTTAGTGAAGTGGATATGCTAAGAACAATGAGGCTACACCTCATATTTTATCATTTTAAGATCCGTTTTGCACAACAGAAATCTAGAAAAGACAAGCATCAATATAAGATGGTTAGTTGTAGGAATAAAGGCAGACAATACTCTGTGGCACAGTACCAGTCCCTCAGACCTCAGCAACTTAGCACAATGCAGTTCTGTTTCTCACTAATGCCATTCCCAAGATGGCTATTTCTGGTCAGATATTATTAGGTTTTGAACGTGTCCCTCAAAATTCATGTGTTGAAACCTGATAGCCAAGGTAATAATATTAAGAAATAAGACCTCAAAGAAGTGATTGAGTCATCCAAGTAGAAGCTCGTGGATGGGACTAGTGTCCTTATAAAAGGGCTTGAGATTCTGGAGTGCCTTCCTCTTCACTGTGGGAGGACGGATGCTGTGATAGGCTCCACCTTGGAAGCAGACACTGACCCTACTGGTGCCTTGATCCGGAACTCCTGCCCTCCACATGGTAAGGAGCAAATGTCTGTTCTTTACAAATTACCTGGCCCTCCATATTTAGTAGCAGCAGCACATAGAGACACATTCTCAAGTTCTGACTCAGGCATCCAGGCTCCTGCTATCAACAGGCCTCATCCGGGTCCTCGTGACTTGGAGTCTCTAGCTTCTAGCGATTTGGGAGTCCCTGTGAAATCTTTAATGGCCCTCAGTTGCTGGATCCCAGAAGGTCACAGGCACTTATGAAAGGCTGCTTAGCTGTGTGCCTACAAGAGGAGAATCAGATGTGGGCGACACTGCAGAAGGCACACGCATGGCCATCATTTTGCTTTTAATTTTGGAAGAAATAGTGCCTATTTTTGGAGCCACAGGCCAAAGAAGAGCTCATAATGATCATTGGAAGTTAAAAACACTTAAACAGAAAACAAGACATGACATGAGGCAAAATGGCAAATAAAAGAGAAGTGTGATTGTGATGTTCCTCTCACTTCCGCCTGCACTGCTTCTCCTTTTTAATCAGCGCCTTTCTCTCCCTGTTCTAGCCTCTCAGACCCCAAGCCTACGGCTCCCAAGCAAGCTCCCCTCAGAAAACTGCTTCATATTTCAGACAGTGATGTCCATTAAAAGATGCCTTATTTCCTCAGAGCCATATTGTCTGATAGATGACAGCTAATTAATCTGATAAAGTAATTCATGCAGCTCGAATAATAGTTATTGTGGGAATTGTGTTACTAGGCCCAAGTAACCTATATTTTTAATAGGTTCCTTCTGGAGACAATGCCTTACTCTAAATAAATTGCTTTAATGGTAAGAATTGCTCAAATGCTGAGATTCTTTGTCTTCCTGGCCTGCTCAGAGGACCTATGGATGGTAGGAGCGCTTCTGATAGAAATGTTCAACACCTTGACTTTGTCCTTCTTTGCTGAACATTCGTTGTAAATTGGGGGAGTGAATTATGTATCTATGAAGCATATCAATATGAAGGTCAGTCACTTAGTCAGAGAGGATTCATAGAAAAGCACTCCACATCTACGAAAACTTTCACAGAGCTACTGAAGTTTCCTGGTGCCATCTGTTTCCATCCTACCTGTGGAAATCCTGCTTACATGAAATGACTCCATAGGGCTCATCATAAACATGTTAACTGTGTTCATGAATTAATATCCTTGACTATTGCTTAGAAAGTGTTCTATCTTATCCACTTCTTCCTGAAGTCTGGATACTGTGGGTTTGGGGGAGGAAGGAAGTGCCTAGAGCTGGGTGAACCCACACAGAGCATTCTCCCATGAAAGTGGTAAGAAGCACAGTTCCTGGTACTGCCCTGAGGCCCACTTTCAAATGATATTTCCTAAACTACCAGAGTGTTGAATTTTTCATTTTCCTGTGAGTTCAGGATAACTGCCTCTTTCAGAGATTGAAAGGCCAGATGCAAACAAACACATGAATCTTCCAGTGCAGCACTTGAATGTGTGCCCCTCTGAGACCCGGTCCCCCATGCTTCTGCAAGAGAGCCTTCTCCTCCAGTGTCCTTCTTTGATGTGCTCTCAGCAGACATCAAAGGAACCATATCAATGGAAAGAGCACAGCCTGCTCAGATCAATCTGAGTTCAAATCTGGCCCCACTCCAAAGCAGCCACGTTACTTTACAAAGTCACCAGTGACCTCTGGACCTTTGACTCAGAAGTCTGAAAAAGGCGACTAAGGAGGTCTTGGGAGACTACAAAAGCTGATAACTAGCACCCAACATCTAGAAATACAGTAGCACAGAGCATTAACAAGTGACACTGTTGCTACTGAGACAGCACTTTTGTAAAGATCATTAACCCCTTTTTGGATAGAATCCCCTGGGATGACAGCTGAACTGCAAGAATTAGAAAACATCTCTGTGTCCAATAGGCTCAAAAACCTACGTGGGAGGATGAGCCAGAGAGCTCAGTGGACTAAAGAACCTGCTTAGGCAGATGCAGGGACCCGGGTTAGATCCCAGGGTGCCATGCCAGGTCTGTCCCCAGGGCACACTGAGAGGTGAATGAAGCTGGGCATGGTGATGCGTGCCTGTTATCCCAGTGCTTGGGAGGCTGAAAACAGGCGAATCACTACAAGCTTGATCTATGTAGTGAGACCCTGTACTGAATACCTTAAAAAAAAAAAAAAAAGCCTACTTGGAAAGACTGATTCTATGAAATAGTAGACAAAAAACATTTTCAGTAATGAACATGAATGAATAGTAAAATAAGAAGGAAGTGTCAGGGTAATTGAGCTGACTCTGGAAGTACTGGGGAGAGACACCAGAAGAGAGGAATGGGACAGCATCGCCCCCATGCCAGGGAGTTGTTCTGAGCAGCAACAGTGAAATTTATGCATTGAGCAACTAACTCTTAAGCTGACCTATGAGGGCAGCTAGATGGCATAGTGCAGACTCAATGAACGGGCCACTCAGATTGATTTTGAGTGACAGTTTTCATGCCCCTGCATGTTCTGCAGTGATCTAGCCTACTTCCTGTACATTCAGCCTTGCCACAAAGATCAATTAAAAAAAAAAAAAAAGCTTTTTGGAAGGAGAGATGGTCTAAGACACGATAAGGCCCACATCGTTCCAGTAAGCACACTAAGATAACTACCCAGGGCTGTGCTTGATTCCTTCCGTAGGTGTAGACAAGACAAGTTAGAACCCTTTGCAACACTAGACCTCATTCTTTCCATCTGAGGTTATTGCGCACTGCTCCTGTCCTTCGACAGTGATGTCCAGGGAGAGAGGTACCCTTGTCTCTGTGCCCACAGACGAGCCTGTGCTCATGGGTGCAGAGGGGTCTTGAGCAAGTAGTGCTTCTTGCCTGAGAAATCAGCAGACGCACAGTGGGCATCATTCTAAATGCAAATTATGATTCAGGAAGCTGAAGGGAAGCTCAGACTCCACATTTATAACAGATTCCTGGGTAAGGCCCCTGCTGCTTCCATTCAGGCCACACTGAGAGGCACAGCTGGAAACTTCCAGGGGATTGGGGTACGATATCTGTAGAGACTGGTGGAGAATCATGCTCTGTAATGAGCAGGTGACTTCTAAATTCCTGAGACAGAGTCTTGCTCAGATGCACTGGCAGGTAGTTACTGTAGCTCTGTATTTCCATGGAAGAACTTCTAGGACCAGAAGATGGTCCTTCGAAGTCTGTTGGCATCTTACAAATAGAGTACCTACAACCACATCTTCTCAGAGCTCTTAGGCATAAAATCTGCAGGAACCTCTGCAGAATCTACAGACTACTTTTTATGTAGAAGTCAGAGAAGTCTCTAAGCCAGCAGACATCTTTGAACCGGGGTAGCTCTCTCTGTGGATTCTGCTGCTGAAGGATTAAGTAGCTCAGGGCCAAAGCAGAGAAGGCAAGAAAGCAGCAGGAGCTCACGATTTCCTCTTCTGGGTGGTCGGCTCGATGCACTGGCTGCTGCTGTGAAAAGCAGGTGATGCCTTGCTGTCTGGAAGCAGGAGAAAGATAACCTATGGCCAGTGTGTGGCCGGAACAGAGCTCTGGACATGAACACTCCCATGGCTTTCAAGGCTGAGAGACAGCGGTGTCTGCTCTCCCCAGCTGACACACTGACACACTCTGAGCTGCCCTCTCCTCGCTGCCCACCATCAACATGGGTCACAGTCACTGAGGGCCCTGAGGTAGGGCTGCTTTGTCCCAGGCCCCCCTCCTATGCCCATAACTCTGAAACTACATGACATCTTAACCTTTATAAGAATTTCTTCAAGACAGCATTTAAAAACACCCAAATCTTTCTTGACCTTTACATTTTAGCAGAGTTTTTTTTCTTCTTAAATTGATGTTACAATAATTTTTTTAAGCTGTGGCATTTTTAAAGCTACTTCAAGAGGAACTTCACTTTCCCTTACCCACCCTATTTGAGACCAATCATTAATCATGAAGGGAAGGAACCAAGACTCAAACTCAGCTTTATTATGTTTTCGTGTTTGTGACATTTTCTTTCTATCAGCTAGTAGGACGTTCCTACCCTTTTCGTTTATTATCTACAGAATGTAGAATTTGTTTTCTAGGTTCCAGCCCTCTTCTGTCACCTTCACACCCTCCCCTGCCATGGCCCAAGGCTTTGTGAACTCCTTCAGGCTGGATTTTGAGAGAAAGGTCAATGGGTATCTGCTTTAACTTGACAAAATGCAAGTGCATCTGTACTGGGTAAAACAAGTATTACTGCATGTGAAGGCAAAAATCAGCTGTCACATAATAATCTTTAGTTTTTTCCATGGGTGAGTCCTAACTAGAGAGAATAATACTATAAATTTATATTCAGAGGAGTTTGGGTCCAATATTACTAAAAACTGAGCACCCATATGTCATGACCTGTGCAGCTTTCCATGGTCCAGGGGAAAAATGAAAAGGGGATGAAGAAGATAAGACGAAAGATGAAAGCTGAGGTCAGGTGAGGCCCTCTCTCCTGATGAGAGAAGAGGAACTGCCCAAGAACTGTAGAGCTTTATTTATAAACTCAGGAGGCTGATGTCAATTTCAACCTCTCTGCCTAGCAACTAATTTGTAAGCTGGAACAGTTTGCTTACATGGCTTGAGAAGTTTCCAGAGTTCCTCCTCCAACTTTGTCTTAGCCTGGCACCTGTGACTGATTTCCATCTTAAGCCACTTGGCATACCCATAGGTTACGGGGCTTCCAGATCTTCATGACTATAGTCTGAAAGAGTCTGATGAAATGCAAGATTCAAATGACAAAGTACAACAGGTGCATCTTGTAATGGGGCTCTTGACTTGACATGCATGGCCATGGACTCCAATGAAAAAAAAAAAAAATGGCTCTTTATGTTTACTAATGTTTAACCAAAATGGAGCATCATATTCAACTATAAATACAGGCCAAAAACTCCTCAAGCAGGCTGGCCAGATAGTTCAGCAGACTAAAGAGTCTACTTAAGCAGGCACAGAGACCAGGGTTTGATCCTCGGCATGCCATGCCAGCCTTGGTCCTGGGGCATGCTAAGACAGCAATTGAGACTAAGTGTGATGGTGCATGCCTGTAATCCCAGCACTTGGGAAGCTGAAAACAGGAGGATCACTACAAGTCCAATCCATGTAGTGAGAACCTGTAGACCCTGTACTAAATACATTAAAAAATAAATATCCAAAACTTCTCAAGTATTAGCAGTGCCTTAACTGTGTCACCAAAAGAAATCACAAACATTTTCATATTACAATATACTAGTTGTAGGTATCTTGAAAAATTGTTTATATTCTCCACTACTTGAAAATAGTAGTTATTTTCCTGGCTGCTGTATATTATTATTTAATACATTAATAAAGAAGCATGCATATTTCTAAGTGACATATTTGCATGCTTTTTAATATTTGATAATTGTATTTCAATGTAGGTTATTTCCTTCATAATATCTATATTTTAAGTTACATATTTGAAAGTATAAACCTGAAAAGGAGTTCATGGCACTCACCAAAAAAATGGCAACATTCCTTCATAGTCTCTATTTGATCCAAGTTCCTAAGTGGACATGCCATTCAGCTTTATAACATTCCTAATGTTTATAGAATTTTGAGTTGACTTGCACATGTTCAGTGATTGTTCACAACACTTTTTTCCCACAGGTGTTATTATGCACATTCATTCATTTTATCATTTATTTAAAATACCCTTAACAACATTGATTGAGCTATAAGGCCAGAATTGTGAGAGATTATCAGCAAAGACATAATGCCTCCTGTCATGACTGTGGACTCTAACAAGGTAGTCATGGCTGTAAATTCCTTGTTAGGTTACAAGCACCCTGTACAATGTTCTCACCACTACAGAAGTCTACACCTGAGTGGAAACGAGTGCTCGCTTCAGCCTTACGTCAGGTGATGCCAAGGGATGGAAATTTGATTTTTCATCTTCTTCCAGAAAATATGAGGATGTTCATCCAAAAACCATTTGTTCAGTTCAAATGTGATATGGGTGTAGGGATATAAATGGCTCTGGCGAGTACAGAATGTTCCTTTTCAGCAAGAATCAGAATGTAAGGCAAAGGGAAGAAACTGTTGAAATTTGACTTGGTAAGTGTGGCCTCCTATGACTATAATCAGACACACGGAGCTGATGCTTAGCAAAACACCTGCACTTGGGGCCAGGGAGATGGCTCAGTGGAATAAACGCTTCCCTGGTGAGCGCAAGGGCCTGAGTTCAATCCCCGGTTCTGCAAAAAAAAA
>NDGM010980338.1:0-20427 GCA_002564305.1 Octomys mimax | reverse complement strand
CCCCGCAGCACTGCAGGTGCCCGTGGATCCACCTGCTGTGGATGGACAGAGGTCCAATGCGCCCCCTCTAGAGTTGGGGGCTGTATCACTGGATATGGCTCCTGGGCAGAGGGCAACAATGAGGCCGTGATGTGCCCCGCTCCTTGCTGGTCTCTGACAGTGTCCTGGGTGACAGCGAGCCTTGAGGAGCAGAAGCCACGTGGTAGAGGCCACAGAGCTGGCAGCGGGGGCGCATACCTGCCTGCCCTGGGTGATGGGGGCCCTGGCCCCACCCTTGCCTCTCACTTCCGGGAGGCAACAGACATGGTGTCTATCTGTATCTTCCATGCCCAGAACACCCAAGGGGCTCCCAGTGCCTGAGGGCAGCTGTGTGAGATGGGCACAGGCCAAAGATCCACGGCAGCAGCTACACGGTCCCAACGGCCTGTGTCCCACCTGAGGTTACTCCATTGGTGATGCCAGCCAAGGACAGAGGGCTGGGGCCTGCTCAGCTAGTGTCCAGGAGCCCGGTGGTCCTGAGAGGACACTGGTGCACCTGCCAGCCAGGCCCACATGGCTGGAGCTCCTGGGGGTGCTGTGTGCCTGCACCTCACTGCTCACCTGTGCACCTGCACACCTCAGCTCTGGGTGGCATGGTGGCTTCCTGGGCAGCTGAGAGGACACCGTGACAATGCAGAGAAGGTAGAATTCCAGGCCGGGCCAGAGCCACTGCCTTGAAAGCCTTCTGCGCACACCCAGGTGCAGCCCCTTGGCCCCTGCCCTCTGTCCATCGGAACTTCCTCTGGGAGTGTCAGGAGGTGCCTGGGCTGGGCGGTCTGCTCAGCTGTGGGCCTGTCCTTGGTGCCTGGCAGCCCAGCTGCCTTGAAGCCCAGCCTCATGGGTGACACAATGGTAGCCCCGACTCCAAGAGGCGGGCAGGAAACATTCACGGACTCAGCTTACGGAGGCGGCAGTTATTATTCCAAGTCCTGGCCACAGTGAGTGGGGGGCCAGTGCCCAGGGCAGGGGAGAAGGCACAGAGGTGCTGGTAGTGGGCACACAGGGGACCCCAGCCCAGCGGATCCTGTCTGTCTCCTTGTGGCTGTTGTCCCCAGCAGTGGCCGATGGTGCCCAGGTGCCCACAGGCTCTCTCTGCCTGCCAACCTGGGCCAGGCCATCCTGAAGGGCTCGAGACAGCTTTGGGGAGCCCACGGTCGCTGGGCCACCCTTCTAGTGGCTGTTAGCTCGCTGCTGCCGCAGGGCCTGTAGGAAGACCCCCTTCACCTGGGCCAGCGTCTCATGGTACACACGGAAGTCCTCCTCCTTGCCCCTGAGGGCGCTGCCCAGCGCGGCACGCAGCAGCTCATTCTCCTCCGCCTGCACGGCCAGCCTGGCGTAGAACAGGGTGCTGAGCGCCTGGTCAGGGGTCCCTGACCCTACTCAGCACCCCCGCCCCAGCCAGGAGGGCTCTGCTGAGTGGGAGAGTGGGTTTAGCCCCCCATGCCCAACTCAGGACTACTGTTCTGCAGGCTGGCCCTTGAGCTGCAGGCCTAGAGCCGGACACAGCAGGAGCCATCTGGGGCAGACAGGATTCCCGTGCCCTGAAGCACCCGCACCCAGACAGAATTCCACCCTGCCAGGAAGCCGGGGTGGGGCACCTGGAAGTCAGCTCCTCTACCCTGGATTCCACGGGCAGCTGGGCAGATGATGGGGCCTTCTTCTCACTCCCTGTCAGGTTGTTCCTGGTGCTAGAGGCAGGCAAACCTGTGGGGCAGCAGCAGCCACTTTGTGTGATGAGGTGCAGCCTGTGCTAGCACCCTGTTTTCCCACTTGGTGAAACACTTTCTGCCTCCTTCAGTTGCAGACAAGGCCCCTCTCTCCAGGAGCCTCCCTGATTGCTCTCCCACCCTGCCTGGCCTTGGCCTCCACTACAGCCCCATTTCTGCTCTTGTCCAGCCAAGGTGGCTCCTCCCCTTAGTACCCCACCCTTATGCCTCCCATGTAAAGAGGAGAAGCTGGCAGGCCCCATGGTCTCACCCACGGGTACCATGGGCTGGTCTGCTTCTGATGTCCCTAAATGGCCAAGGACCTGGAGGAGCAGGACAGGCTGGGGACAGTAAAGGACTGCCCAGTCCCACCTGGCATCTCCTCCCAGGCTCTGGCACCAATGCCCTGGCTCACCAGGGGCCCCAGTTGCTGCGGAACTGCAGCCCACAGGTGGCAGGGTGAGGAGCAGATTTGCACCCCTTCCTGCTGTGGATTGGAGCTCAGCACCACCCTGGACCCTGGGGCAGGAGCTGCATGTCCAAGGGCAGTGCCCAGTCTGGGGGCCACCGAGCCAGCTGCCCTAGGCTCAGCCACTGCGACCTGAAGCACACGGGGCACAGGGCCAAGGCCTGAGCTGGGCCCCAGGGTGGAGGCCAGGGCACCCTGCTGAGAGCTCACAGCCCGCCCCGCCTCCCACCCACACTGCGCTGGCCACAGCCCTACCTGCTCTGCCCCGGGCTGCACCCCTTCCAGGCTCCAGCTGCGCCTTCCCGAGTTGCTGCTCCAGTACTGCGGAGCGCTGCCGCGCTGCCCGCAGCTCCCTCTCGACCTCCAGGAGCTTGGTGCTGCCGTCCTCCACCCTGGACACAGAGAGACACTGGGCCATGGGTAGGGCGCCTGCCCTTCTGGCTGCGCCCTGGGGAGCTCGCACCAGGCCTGGGCCTGACCCTGACCCTGCCACTCCCAATTCCTGCTCCCCAAAGAAGCTGCCCCTGGCACTTGTAGCTGGTTCTACAGATGTTCATGGCCACATTTGTACTGTTTAGGTTTAAATATAATCATTTAACTTCCTGTCACTCATAATTTCTCCAAAGCTTTCTTCCCTCATCAAACCCCTTGCCATGCTGGCCTCACTGGCAGCAGAAGGTGGATTTTTTCCAGTGTCATTACAACTAATCAGTGCAAAAGTCACAGCCAAAGACATCACATCTACCAGGCCCCGCGACGCACACCTATAGTGCCAGCTATTTGGAAGGCTGATGCAGGAGGATTGCAAGTTCAAGGCCAGCCAGGCAACTTAGCGAGATTGCTCTCAAAACAAAAATGAAAAGGGCCAGAGGCGCAGCTCCTATGCTGTGCGGTTGTCTCACATGTGCGAAGCCCTGTGTTGGATCCCCACAAAGCATAAAGATGTCGCCTTGCCAGTCTGCGGGTACAGGCCAGCAGGCTCAGCTGCTGCTCCGCTCTGGCTGCCGTCAGACAAGCTCAGGTCTCGCTGCTTCCGGGCTCCGTCTGGAGGTGCTGGGGATCTGTTCCAAGCCCCTCTGGGCGCTGGCAGAATCCAGTGCAGCTCAATGGACGGCCAAGAGCCTGCTCCTCTGGTACCTCCTCAGCACTCGCTGCCCCTGGACTCTAAAGCTGGCCTGGCCTCTGCCTCACCTGGTGCAGCGTCTCTGGTGAGCCTGCTTTCCCAGGATTAATGTGATTACACCGGCCCCGGTAATCCCCGACAGCCCCCTCCTGTAGGTCCATCATGATGATGCCATCTGCCGAGGCCTCTGCCGCATGACACAAAGTGTTACTGGTGTCATGGCGGGGGAGGAGGCCCCAGAGTCCTGTCCACGCGGGGTGCACACGGGGTCAGATTAGCTAGAACCCAGCCATGTGGTGCACAGACAACAGCCCTGCCTTGCTCACTGAATTGCTTTTCCTGGAGTTGGGGGTTGCCTACGTTCGTGCCGTCTCCTGGGTGCCCGTCACACATCACAGCCGTGACAGCCTTGTTATGCGGCTGCCTCATGGGACAGAGTTGCTGCTCCCACACCTGGGCTCAGGGGCGGCCTCTGAGGACACCGTTGCTGACCTCACCAGCGCCGGGGCTCAGGTGTGGCCTCCGATCATCCTGAAGGCTCTGGCCTGGACTCTCTGAGGTCTAGCTCATGCCAAGGGTCACGTGTGCATCCACTCATCAGTGGCGTGGCAGCCTGGTGGAAGGAAGGTCCCAGGGACTGGACGCCCATGATCGGGGCAGGCCACGTGCTGCCCAGTGTGCAGCCCAGCAGACTTAAACGTGCCTCTTCAGCTTTGGGCACGAAGGCAAGAGCCCAAGTAGAGCTGCAGGGGCATCAATGGGGGGTCAGGACAAAGCGCTGCTGACTCCAGAGTATGATAGAGCTGTACTCCCAGCACAAGGGCCACCAGGCTCGTGCCCACAGGTAGCTATTCAATCAATGACAAACAAAATGTAAAATCGCTCGTTAAGCCCCACTAGGCACCGTCAAGTGTTCTAAAGCCACATGTGGCTGGCAGCTGCTGCTTGGGCCGGAGCAGATCCGGGGCTTCTTCATTGGCTTGGGACTTTCCATCAGGCCGAGATGCTGCAGCTGCTGGCTGGAGGAAGGGCTACATGAGCCTTGCTGGTCGCCAGGTCACAGGGCTGGTAGGAGAAGCCAGGCATGGAGAATGCCACTGTGTAAAGGGTCACGCCTCAGCCAGGTGCTGCCCACATCATGGGCTGGAGGGGCCGGGCCCAGGCGTGGAAGCCGGCCGGCCAGCCAGGTGTTGGCTGGTGCTTAGGAGAGGGCAGGATTGCCACCCTTCGCATCCACGGAGCTCCTGCTCAGGGCATGTTCTGTTGTCACCCTGAGTGACCTCTCCAGTGCCTCATGTGACACTGCCTCAGGCCAAGGCCAGGGAGGCCGCCCTACTCCATCCCTGCTTCACCTCCCCACTCACTCGTTCATTCATCTGGAAGGCCAGCCCTGGGCTGGGCGTGGTCCTGGGTGCCCACCCAGCAGAGGAGGGCCTTGGAGGGCACTGTGATCTTCCCCACAGTGCTGAAGAAGCACGACAAAACCTTTGGCTGCTCCTCCTGTTTAAAACTCAAACTAAAATGAGAAGAGAAGGGAAGGGGCATCCTAACACAATGAAGGACTTTAAAATTATGATCACTCATCAATAGAGGACCTTAATCAGCAGAGTCACCCCTAAAAAGTACCCCGAAACCACAAAAAGTTTCTATTGACAAGAAGAGGAGGTCTGTGCCATCTTACTCAGTGGAATAAGCAGCAGAAGTCTGTGTATAATGTGCAATCTCATTTAAAAATTCCTAATAAAAAATTTAGAAATAAATATAAGGCTGCGTAGTTCTGTGGCAGGGCTAGGCACGAATGGAAGCTCAGCAGGAGCTGCGGCCACTCTTGCAGGCGCTGTGGTCAGGCCTGTGACCAGCCTGATGTCACACTCCATGCACACGGAGGGAGGGAAGATGGCACACGTGCGCAAAGCGTGCAGCACATCATGAGTCCCACAGAATTCAGAAGCAGCCACAACCTACTGTCCTCCAGGGCGGGCCTCTGCCCACCCCGCCTTCCCTCCTGAACTCGCCCTGCCCCCACGGGCAGCAGCTTTGTGTGTGGGTCTAGTATGTCCCAGCTCTGCCTGCCTCAGGAATCCCACACGGCGGGCACCATACATGTGCATGTTCTGCTGTTCTGGGGGACTGTGACTGTGACACGTAGGAGGCCCCCCCGCTCAGCACTTAAGTTAGCATAAAGGATGCAGGGTCTGTGCGAGGACAGACACACAGGCGTGTACATACACCATACATACAAAACACAGGCCACTCTTTGTAAGTCAGGGAAAGCTCGGACGATTCTAAGAACACGGGCCATGGCAGGTGCAGCGAGTGACAGGGACGAGCACACAGCTCTGCGGTCGGCCCCCACAGAGCCCAAGCCTACCAGGAGCTCCTTCACTGGCCCGGCCAAAATGGAAGGCTGCTCACGCGGGGCGCGTGAGCCACGGACAGCACGGAGGCCTCCCGCGACTAGAGGAACGCAAATTCCGCTCGCCTCAGGAGGGAAGTTTCCCACGGTCTGTCAACTTGTTTTTCCTTTTGGCACTGGGAACCGAATCCATGGACTTTGCACTGAGCCACATCTCCAGCCCCTTTTTATTTTTCGAGACAGGGTCTCCATAAGCCACTACACTGCCCAGGCTGGGCTTGAACTTGCGATCCTCCCGTCTCAGCCTACTCCAGTGCTGGGGTCGGGTGTGCGCCACCACGCCCAGCTCACGTGTGTCTTACACGTGCATATTCTCTGAGTTGGCCCCTCTGCTCCTGCGAGTCTGGGATACAAATACACCCTCACGGAAGTGTGGGCGTGCTCACTGTTGAGTTCACTTTTCAAGGATGTATGTGTCACGTGTACACAGGAATACATATGTGTACATGTATGTGCACCTTATTAGATGTGCAAAGAAAAGTTTTCATAGTTCCAGCGCTGAGCTCCCCTCAGGCCTGCTGTGTAAGCTGTCTCCTCACACAAAGCTACGGGAGGTGGTGCACGCCTGCAATCCAGTGCTGGGAGGCTGAGGCAGGAGCACCACAGCCAAGTTTGAGCCCAGCCTGGGCTCAGACATAGTGAGTTCAAGGGCAGCCTGGATGACACCGTGGGACCCTGTCTCACCACCCCCAAAAGCAGAAAAACAAACGGCACAAGGAGCTCACTCAGCAGCGGGCACAGTC
This sequence comes from Octomys mimax, assembly GCA_002564305.1. NCBI lineage: Eukaryota > Metazoa > Chordata > Mammalia > Rodentia > Octodontidae > Octomys > Octomys mimax. The sequence goes on along the minus strand of NDGM010980338.1, from coordinate 13,931 downwards.
CACCAGCAGACCCCTCAGGACCCTGGGGAATGGGGTGGCAGGACGGCCCTACAAGGGTCAAGGAAGTCCTGGGCTACCATGAAGGAAAGGTGGGGCCTCCCCTGCCTTCCTGGCAGTGGGGTGCTAGGCAGGCGCCCTCCCATGGACTATGCACCAGCCCAGGGGCGCCTGAACAGGGTGTACAGAAGGGCGCCTGCGCCGAGGCCCGGTCAGGCTACCAGGTTTCATGGTGGCTGAGGCACAGCGGGAGACACGGTGAGCTGAGAGGTGGGTTTGAAGAAAGTTCTCAGAATCCAGCCCCAAACATCCACAAGGGTTGCAACCTGAAGAGGCCACTGAGGAAGAGGGGCGTGTGGTGGGCAGAACAGGGAGAGCTGGGCAAAGCTGCGCACGGGGGCCGCAGACACTGTGCGGAGGGAAGGGGCCCGGCTCCCTCAGTGTGCATGCGTGCACATGTGTGTCTGTGTACGTGAGCTCACGTGTGCACGTGTGTGTGCATGCACGTGTGCGTGCATGCACGTGTGCCTGGACACAGCAGTGAAGAGCCAAAATATCAAAGACAGAGAGTTTCCAAAAGGCATGCAGAGAGAGGACAAACCTACAAGGCAATAAACTGACAGTAGACTTCTTCTTAGCAATAGCACACGCCAAGAGGTGGGACAGTGGCCTCCCAGCGCCCAGAAAAGACCCATGCAGAATAATATCCAAATGCCACTTAAAATTTTCATTCAGGAGAAAACCATAATGAAGACAATTAAAACTAAATGAAAACTCTGCAGGCTCACACCATTGCTGACCCCCAGAGGCTCCCTGGCAAGAAGCAGACTGGCCCAGCACGGTGCACACACCCACAACCCAGTCCTCCTGGGAGGCCAGGAGTGGAGGACTACAAGCTTGAGCTCACGCTGGAGGAACTTAGTCACCTAGCAAGAGCCCAGCTTCCTAAAAGGGGGTGAGGAGGCTGGGATGTGGCCTGGGATCCACCTCCAGTGCCAAGAAGAAGGGCGAGGCACAGGAAGAGAGAGGAGGCAGTGGCAGACAAAGACCATGGCAAAAGGAAAGGAACACTGACATCAACCCTAAGGCTAATCTGGAGGGTTTCCTTTTAGGTGGCTTGAAGAAAGAACACACACACACACACAAATCAAAGAAATAGTAACATGAGCGTTAACAGTGGAGAAATTGATGCAACACCTCCTTTATTCTAGCGCTCAGAGTGACAGTGAAGAAGCCCAGTGACTTCGGCTCCGCTGGCTGAGCTTTCTGCCAATGGTTGAGAGTGGCACTAGGGGACCAGAGAGAGGACATGTGGCTTCCCAGCTCTCATGGGTGGAAGGGAAATAAAACTTATCCACCCAGTATCAGGGAGAAAAAGGAGAAAGAGGAGCAGGGGAAACCGAGGCAAACAGCAAATAGTAATTAAGGTGGTCAAGCATGATGATGTGAGAATCAGCCAAATGCTTGGCGTGAGCACAGAAATTCCCGCTCTGAATTTGAACACAGCCAGTCACGCACTTTTAACGAAACAGCCATATTCAGCTGCTCTGGCCTGGCCATGACCTGTGCCAATCCCTCCACGTGTCGGCTGAGAAATGGGTGAAATCTAAGAAACAGCCTGCCCTGGGCCTGAGGACAATGGGCACTGGACGCGAGTGTGATTAGGAGATGGGAGGACGTGGGCTCTGCTCCCTTCCACCAGCTCCCAGGACAGAGCTGGGGTGGGAAGAGGGGCAAAGGGGAGTACAGGGCACAGAGAGCGACCAAGGCCAGGTCAGGCCAAGGACAGCCGGGCTCGCAGTGGGAGTGCCCTGGACCAACCCGGCTGGGGGTCCGAGTGCAGAGGCTGAGAAAGCCTGGGAGACAGCAGGGCTCAGGGAGGCATGGCTGCCTGTCCTGGCTGGCAGCCCGGGACACTGGCAGAGCCCTGACACGGAGCAGAAGGAGCTACAGATGCTGACGGGGTGGCCCGTGTGTGCTCCGAGGGTGACTGTGACCTCAGACCCCGCCTGTATGGGTGCCTCATCCCAGAACAGGGAGGCCCAGGAGGGGGCCAGCACTGTGTGGCGCAGAATAACCAGTAAGCCCACAGAACAGAGCAAGAATGCACCAGGGGGTAAGGCCACCGAGCTGGGATGTTTGTTGTACAGCTGTAGCTAGCCACGTCAGGCCTCAAGCACAGGCACTTGAGGAACAGGAGAGCGAGCTGGGACTGAGGATGAATCGCTACCTGCTAGACCAGAGACCTGCACCACCTGCTGGCCTCCAATCGCAGGACAAGAGTCATGTCTCTTCTGTGAGCCTGCCACGCCTGAAGTGTACATCTTCACGCGCAGGGAACTGAATGGCAACGCACAGCCCTTCCCCCCACTTTGAAGCACTGATTTGCTGGTGATGGCTGCCCCTGCCCGAGTCCTGTGAGTGCCTCCTGTGGGTGGGCCTGGGAGCCACCCTGCCCGCAGACCACGGCACACTCACGGGAAGCCCACCAACCCACGACCTGCAGCCTGGGAAGGAGGGCCCAGGGCTCTGGCCACCCATGTTTTCGGTGCACCTTGGAGTTTCCAGCCTGGCCAAGACATGACACAGCAGGAGACGGAGACAGTGGTGACCTCTGCGGTTCAGTGTGGGGTGACCAGGGCAGGGCGAGCCTGGCCTGGGCACCTGCGGTCCCTGCCACGGGTCACTCATAACGCACTATTTATTCATGTGAAGTCTGCCAAGAGCCACTGGAGGACTCTGGGTTTCCTGTCCATGGTGTCCCCAGAGCAGCCTTTGTCCCCACAGGTACAGCCCGGCCTGGCCTCTTTCCACCAAGCCTCCCAGGACTGCTCCAAAGCGTCCTTTCCTGAGACTCCAGGCTAGGACAGGGCTATAGACAGACACCGCAGTGTGCCGGCAGGGCCCAAGGCTGGAGCTGGAGCTGCCCTGGACCAGTGAAGGATCTGGGGTGGGGGCGTCCTCTCCTGTACTCCTGGGCCAGGTGTTACCTTTTCTGCAGCACAGTGACAAACTCAGCAAGCCGGTCCCGCTCCACCTCGGCGGCCTGCCATAGAGCCTTGGTTTCAGCCACCTGAGCCTGCCAGCCCTTCTGCTCCATTGGGTCTGGGAACCTAGGCCAGGGTGGAGGGCGGAGGGCAGAGGTCATCGCGGCCAGAAGAGACACACTCACACCTGGGACAGTGGCAGGGCAGGAAGGACACTTGGGCTCAGGACGACAGAGAGGAGGGGCCCAGCCAGGCCTTGCCCAGCCATCACGGTGGTGGGAGTGCAGTGGCCTGCATGATCCCCACAGGTCTAGGTTCCAGCCAGCTGCAGCAGATGCTGGCTCCCATGCTGGGGCACAGTGTTGAGGTGGCTCCTGGGGCCTGGCTGTCCTGCCCGTGGCCGGTGTTGGCCTTAGGGTCTGCGCCCAGCCCATCACTCCCTCCTCACTCACTCCAAGCCCCGTTCTCCTCGTGGGTGGCAGGGGCCAGAATGAAAGGGACCCCACCCTGCCACCTTGAGCCCGCATGTGACCCTGGGCTGCTGCTCGGCAAGGCTGGACATACAACCTGGGCAGGGCCTCCCCTTCGGTGGCCCTGGGTCCCACTCAGCAGAGGCGGTGAGGGTCATGGTCTGCAGGCCTGCTCCCTCTGAGCACTCAGTGGGCTTGCAGGGTCCAGTGGCCATGGCCCTGGGTAGTGCAGCTAGCACCATGGGCCACCTCCTGTCCCAGCCTGTGAACCAGAGCCTGCACCCAAGCCAGGCTATGCAGCCACAGCGTGGACAGCTGTCCCTTCCACAGCATCAGCAGGGGCCAAGGAGCAGAGGAAGGGGCTGTCCCTCTGTTCACTCGGCACCTTGGAGAGTATGCACAAGCCATGCCAGTGACCAGCCCAGCCCAGGACACTGCCTGTCCCTGGGGGCAGGGGCCCGCAAGCTCAGCAGGCAGGGCCTGTGTTGGGGCTGCCCAGAGAGGGACCCAACTTGCCTGGAGCCAGAGTGAGACTGGAGGGGGATGGGGCCCACTCATAGCCTTGCTGGGCCCAGGGGACCTGCCCAAGGACTGAGTCTGCTGACACAGAAGCAGGGCTCCAGTGGGCTGAGGCAGGACAAAGCCACCCTTGTCTGTGAGCTGGCAGCCAGAACAAAGCCCTCGTTCAAGCCGCAGGCTGATTCTACCAACAAAAGGAAGCTGAGACGCAGGACACCGGTGACTTAGGGCAGGAGCCACTGGACCCAGTGCCCCAGAGACCAAGCATTATAGGCTTGGAAGTTCTGCTGCTGGGTTGCGCCTGCCCCCTGGCAGCAGGAGGGAACAGGGCAAGGCCTGGGCCACAGCTCTGAGGCCTCGCGCCTCAGTTCCTCTGATTCTTCTCCTCATGAGATGGGGCCCCTGGCTGAGCCCGAGTTCAGGGTTCGTACCTGGGTGTGGTCCCCTGGGGGGCAGACAGAGATGGCCTCGTGAGTGCAGATTCCACCAGCGTGTGGCCCAGGCTGCTCACGGCGCTGTGGGTGGCCAGAGGGCCATTAGCAGTGGAGGCACCCAACGTGGGCCTCCTCACAAAGCGTTGGGGCCCAGAAATCCGAGTGGGGCTCACTAATCCAGAGGGTGGTCAGCTCAAAGGGGGCATCACAGCAAGGCCTGTCCTCATGGCTGGAGCCTGTTCACATGCTAGGGGCACCCCTCAGCTGTGGCTTCCCAGGGGGAGATGAGCTTGCTTGCTAATATCGAAGGCATGCTCACCGAGAGGATCCTAGCTGGCTGGTGTGGTTGCCTGAGGAGCCTGGGGACCTGGCCGAGCCAGGGCGCAAGTGCTGGACCTCAGGCCCAGAGGGCCCAGTGCTGGCTCCTTTGTCCTGGAGGTACTGTGGGGACAGATGTGGGCTCCATTTCAGGCTCTGGCACAGAGGCCTTGGCTGGGCTCCGGGCCCTGTGGGACAAGAGCGCAGCTCCTCTTCCTTGACAGTGAGGCCTGTGTGGGAAGGCACAGCCTGCATGACAATGACAGCCCACAATGCCTCTCTTCAGAAAGCTGGGCACAGGTGTGAGGCTGTGGACTGGGCCAGGTCAGGCTCTGACATCTGCACAGGGACTCAGGCTGGCTGCAGCTGCTGGTCAGGGCCCCATCCCTTCCTCCCCCGACACCTCAGGGGACCCTCAGAGGAGGTCAGGGGACCTCATGCTCTACCCATTGAGGAGGGCACAGCTGGCACGGGCCCCCAGCAGCTGTCATGAGCCCCTCCCCAGCCGGTCTGAGGAAACAGACCAACTTGTCCGGCTGGTGACCTGCAGGAGACCTGTCCTTACTGACAGTGTGAGGAGAGGATGCTGGGCTGTCCGGTGCCCCTCGCCCCAAGCTGTGCCCTCTCACCTGCATGCCGAGCTGCCTGATCTCCAGCTCCAGCTGCTGCACCTTGGCCTCCCGCTCGGCCACCATGGCCTGCAGCTGGGCTACCAGGCTGCTGCTCCTCTGGGCCTCGCTGTGGGCCTTCTGGTCCTGGCAGCGCTGGGACGCATGCATCTTCTCCTCCTGCAGGCTCAGGCTCCTCAGTGTCTCCTGAAGCTGCTTCAGCTGCTCCTGGGGGCCAGGCCAGCTAGTGGGGTCAGTCCTGGCTGCTCAGAGTGACCTCTGTCCCTTCCCTGGGCCATAAGAACCTGACAGTGGCACAGCACACCACAGCCCGCTGGGAACTCAGGCCAGGGGGCCAGGGGCAGGGGCGTGAGTGCTCTTCCCTGGTGGGGCCAGAGTAGGGGTCAAAAGCAGGCCCAGTCCCACCTGGCCGGAGGCTGCCCTTGGAGGCAGAGCCCTGACCCCTGCTCGGAGCTCTTGGCACCTGCCTGATGCCCATGCCCTGGAAATGCCCCATGGAGACTCCTGGGGCAGCAGCTGCCCACAGCAGGACCATGGCAAGAGCAATACAGCCTCTCAGAAGGGTGGAGGAGTGGAGACAGGGAGCAGGGCTGGTTTGCACATGGGGACTCGAGGGGAGGTTAACCCCAGCCCGGACCTCACTAGGGAGACTGGCTGCTGAGCTCAGGAAGGTGCAGTGCCTGAGCTGGGCTGAACCAGCCAGGGAGGACAGAGGCGGACTCCAACCTGGGTTCCAGGCCAGCTAGGGGTGAGCCCTGGGGCAGGTGGGGGCTAGCTGGGATTCAGCCCTAAACCCTGGGGGCCTCAGGTGCCACGGGGAGGCCCAGGCCATGGGTCAGCACCACAGTGGGGCCTCACTCATTGAGGGCAGCCTGATGGTCAGGAGTCCCCAGACAGAGCTGTTATATAACCGTGCCATGTCCTGGGTCCCCAGCTGCAGAGGAGACCCTGACCCAGGCCTCTGACACTGTCTTGGGATGAACAGCAGACAGGCGTGGCCCCATGGCCCTTGGCATCTGTCTTGCTAGAGGAGGAACCCCAGCCCGGCCCACCTCACCCTCTAGCCTGCGTCCTCTGCACAGGTCCCCAGGCCAGGGCTCATGCCCTGGCTACACAGGCACTCTGGGCCCAGGCTGTCCTGGCCTGGCGGGTGTGGGCTCTGGGGCGAGGGCGCCTACCATGAGGGCGTCGACGAGCTCGTCGTCATGCCTGCCCTTCTCTGCCAGGGTCCCCATCTGGCCCCGCAGCGTCTTCACCTCGCTGGACAGGACCTTATTCCGGGAGCGCACACCTTCAAACTTCCTCCGCAGCCCCTCCAGCTCGCCCTGGAGGGCGTTGCGCTCGCCCAAGAGCTTCTGTGTGGGGAAGCAGGTGGCTCGGTCCTGGCTCCCACCTGGCACCCTGGCTAGGGCCCCAGGAGACCCTTGTTTCCAAGCAGCAGAGCTCCTAGCAGGAGCATGGGTGATAGGTGACATCCCAATGCGTCAAGTGCAGGCTGAGAAGAGGGACGGGGGACAGGAGGTGTGTGGCAGAGAGCGCAGGGGAAGCGAGAACACAGGCCATGGTGGGGCAGTGTGTTGGTGCCTGGGAAGCCAGGACCCAGGCACAAGCCAGGAGCCCTAGCTGCTCTGATTCGATGCCCAGTGCCCCAGTCATGGGAGATGTGGCCCCTGCTCTGCCCAGCCTGAGGGTGGCCGGAGGGGACAGGCTGGTGGGACACAGCTCCAGCCCTGCTACTGGGGCACAGGTCCTCCTGTGGGAGTGGATCTCCCACTCTGCCTTCTCTGCCTGGAACCCCGCCATTCGACATCTCTACGGGGCTCTCTGCTACCTACCCTCAGTCACGGAACCACTTGGGCTCCATCCTGGGCCACTTCAGTCCCCACCACCTGCAGGTCCTTGTCCCGGTTGTGTGGACACCCCTGCCTCCCCTCCTCTGGGCACATGACTTTTCCAAGCTTCCCTGGGTGAACATAACCCAGCTACTCAAAACCCTTGGTATTGTCCACCGCCTTCCAGATGGGGGCTGGAGCCCAGGCCTGAAGACCTGTCCCTGTCCCTGCACAGCCTAGTGGTCTGGAATGCTGGGGGGTGCAGTGTGGGGAGGTCCTGCGAGCCGGCACAGGGTCTACCTGGACCTCACATCCTGCTGAGAAGCAAAGGTCTGGCTGCCAAGAAGCCCAGTTGGGCTGTCAAGGGCCCTGCCCCACGGCAACTGGCACTGCCACACCCTCTCCTATACTGCAGTGGCCCTGCCTCCCACGCTCGCCCATGCTAGGAGGCTGCTGTGCAGCTTGGCCCTGGGCCCCGTGGTCAGCTCGAAGAGTGAACTTGGGAGCTCATCAAAAGCACCATAGGACTGGGCACGAGGGTGGGGTCCTCTGGGAGAGTGGGCAAGCCAGACCTAAGAAAGACCCCAAGTCTCCAGCCGGCCATGCCCAGAGCGAGGGCACCAAAGTGCTGCTCCTGGCAGGGCCCAGAGCTCCGTCTCTGGCTTACACTGGGCAGAGCCCTCTCAAAGGGCAGCACGACCCTCCACCCTGCCCTCTCTATCCCCGCCCCACCCACCTGCCTCCCTCCCCACCACAGGGGACTTCAGCCCCAGGCATCTCCCGCTCCCCACGCCACCAGGCCCTCCCATCCCAGTCTTTACCTCCCAGCCTTCCTGCCTTTCCCTTTCCAGGCTGCGGATCCTCTGCATGTTCCTCTCCTTTGGTGACAGCTTCCTGGGGTCTGGGTGGACAGATAGCTCATCACAGGCTGTCCCCGCAGACCTGCTCCGGGACTGTCCCAACTGCTTCTCAAGCTCCCGGACCTGAGGGCAGTAAAACTCCTCATTCTACCTGGAGCTGGTATCATAGACACCACCACTCAGGGAAACAGGAGGCCCTGCTGGGACTGAGGACGGAGCCACTGCCTAGCGGGCTGTGGGAGCCCCAGCAGGGGCCCAGGTGGGAGGACCTGCGCTGGCCTCTTGAGCAGAGCAGGTGAGGACCAGGACCAGGGAGACAGCTCCGCGGCATAAGCACCTGCCTGACAGGCACAAGGCCCCAAGGTTTGATCCCTGGTACCAAAAAAAAAAAAAAGCAGGTGAGGGCCAGAGAGGCTTAGTGTAGACAAGAAACTCGGCCCCCATTGCTGGGACCCAGAAGCAGATGGGTGGCCCGGGGTGTCAGGACAGGAGCTCAGGAAGGGACTGCTGAGGACATAGGCTCCTGAGAGCGGGTTCCAGCAGGAGCTGCTCAGAGCCTTGCTGGCCGAGTGACTGCACAGGCCACTTCACCCCTCCCCGCATCTCAGCTCCCTCAACCCTAAAATATGCCTCAGGGGAAACACTGCACAGTGTTGTGAAGAACCTTCAGTGTCCCGAACACACCTGACGTGAAATCAAGACTTCTTGCAGTGGTAAATCTCGGGGTCCCCTCAGGACCAACAAGGGAAGGACCGGGGTGACTTTTAGGATGAGGTAACTTTGAGAAACCCCAAGGGAGTCCAGGTCAAGCCCTCACGTGGAGCCTGGCACATAAGCGCTCACGGTGAGTGGTTGTCACCCCATGGAACGAAAGCCTTGTCACACCAGGGCTAGCAGCGAGCTCCCTGGGTCCTTCCTATCTGCCTCCCCTGTGCACACACCCAGACAAAGTTTCTAGGGAAGGAGGCAGATTTACCAGGATCTCTGGGAAGAGCAGGAGCAGGCCCGTGAATGCTGACTCGGGGCCCTGCGTGGTGCTCAAAGCCCAGGACTACTTTAAAGCATGTAATATACAACTTGACAGCAACGAGAACTGAGGTGGGCGGTGCTCATGGCAGCCAGACACTGCGAGCGTTATTTCATTTACTCCCTAACCCCACAGGCAAGGCATCATTCACCTTTACAAGCGAGGAGACTGAGGCTCAGAGGGGAAGAGATTCGGCCAATGTCACAGACTTGACAGAGCAGTGACGGAGGGGGAAGGCCTCGCACTGATCACCAATTACCGTTGTCTGAAAGCCACCAGGACACAAGGGATGCCGTCCTGGGCGGCAATAGTGATGTGCTTGGTAGTGGACATGACACACCTCGCGCAAGAAGGGGAGGGCCAGCAGCTGCGTTACGGTTTGTGTCTGGTTGCCCCCCAAAGCCTCATGCAGTCATGGGGCGGACTTCCAGAATTCATGACTAACTCATGATCCGCTGGGCTTATGGGTGTGAGTGCTCCGCCCAGCCTGGGGCGCCCAGCCTGAATGCAACAGGGGGACACACTCGCTCTCTGCAGCCACTGTTGCTGCTGCCTCTCCATTTCTCTCTGTTCTTGCCCCGCCATGAAAGGCTGCCCCCGGCCATGTGCTGCTCGGCCTTAAAGCCAGCTGAGCACGCACTGAGACCTCCCGTAACTGTGAGCCAAATAAACCTTTCCTTCCCCAATTTTAAGTGTCGGGTATTTGTCCCAGCAGCGAGACAAGAGTAGCTGAGACAGGCCGCCTCTACTGCGCTCGCTCTAGCTGGGCACTTTACACGAGCCAAGCGCTCTGCACGCGTTCACTCTCTCGGTTCTCCCAGCGGCCCATTGTTACCCCACTCCACGGTGAGGAGGCTGAGGCCAGGACTGGAAGTAACTTGCGGAGGTCACCCAGCACATGTGAGCGCTGGGTGGGTGGAGGACAGGGCTTCCGGTCCAGCTCTCGGCCTCCTGGGAATGCCTCAGAGACTTAGGAACAAACAGGGAGGCAAGCCTCAGCTTTCACTGGGTAATGAAAACATCCAAAGGCCTGCACGCATCTGGATGAAACTGGAAAAGTGTACAATTACAACAGTCACGCAAAACGGGCCTGGAGCACGGGAAGTCGAGCCAAAGGCACTGGTGCTCGTTAGCGCCAGGGGCTGGACGCACTGTTCCGTAAGTGCTCGCTGCTAACAAATTAGAATCAGGCTGGTGGGGAGGACAGACAGAGCTGCCCACGGCCGGCCCCACAGGACCTGGTGTTGGGGTCTCTGGTGCGAGCCGGGGCAGGCGAGGCCTGGCAGGGGACTGCTCACCTTGCTCTGTAGGACAAGGATCTGCTGAGCTCGTCCCCTCCAGGTCCCTGGCGAGGACAGGAGCTGCTGCACGTTCACATCTTCCCCAACTTCATTGGCCAAAACCTGGAGGCAGGCAGGGCTTCGTCACTGCGGGCTTCACCCGTCCCCTCAGCAGCAGTTCTGGTAGGTGGGGCCCCCAGGACTCTGCCTAGCTCCACACCCGGTCCTCTGCCTGACAGTGCACCGTCAAGCCAGGGCTGAAGGCCAAGACACCCTGGAAAGACAGGGAACACGCTACCCCCAGCATTTCCTGAGTCAGTGCTGCCAGGGTCCCCAGCACCCGACACATCCCATGGGGGCGGGACACTGACCTGCACCTGCTTCTGGGGTCCACTCACTGTCACCCCTGAGAACGCTCAGGGACCTCCATGAAGAGCCAGGGCGAGGGCCGTCGGAGTGCAAGGGAACCAGCCCTGGGGCTGCAGTGTTTGGGGCTTGGCCTCGCCTTGAGGCTTGGCGGTGGCACAAGTCTGGGCCCTGGGCCCCTGTGTAGCACGCACAAAGCCCTGCCTAGCTGCCAAGTCCCTGGTGCTTGTTTCCACAATGCAGCATTGTGTGGGGAATCTTGGCTAGGCTGAGTGGTTCCAGAGGGAAAGGAGAATGACAGAGAATTCACCACATAAATAGAAATAAGTGCGAGCCCCTGGGCTTGGGCCCCAAGCCTGAGCCTTTCCTTGGAAGGGGCCTTCAATGCCCGGCTGCCTGTCTATGGGGTGCTGCACTGGGGACAGTGCTGGCTGACCTCCCAGCCAAAGTGCAGACCCAGGACCCACTGGTGTGCACACATGCGCAGAGAGGCTTGAGGACCCCTGGCTGGGTGGGCAGAGCTGTGTTCAGCCCAAAGAGGGGAGCGCACACTCGCTATGCAGCCCCTGTGTAGCCCGCCCACTGGCATGGGACTAGGGCAACCTCCTGCGGTGCTATTTCCAGGGCCACCGCCCCAGCCACCCCAGACCAGTCACACTCTGGAGGACCTTGTGGGCCGCGCGCAGCTCCTGCCTCACAGCCTGGACCTGGTTGCGCAGGTCACTCATCTTCAGGTTTGTGGCTGCCAGCCGGTCCTGCAGGGCCTTCACCTCGGGGGTCTCTGGCTGGTTAGAGGGACAAGAAGACTGGTTGTTTGTCACCTGAGGTACTGAGAGCTGCTGCCCCCTTTCCCAAGCAGATACCACACACTTTGTCCCCTGCTCATGAGCCCCTGGGGTCCTGGGAGGGAAGCCCCTGGCCTGGCCACCTGGCTGGTGGGGTGGGGCCTGGGCTGAGGCCTTGTGCAGAGCAGAGGAATGCGCTCACTCACACGAGGACCGTGACCTCCCCACAGGGCCTCCCTCTCCTGGAACCAGACCGTGGGCCTGGGCCAGGGCCCGGAAGCTGAGCACCATGGGCTTGACTTGGAGGCACTGAACAGCAAGAAGGCCCAAGCGAAGGCCCCAAGCCCTCCATCTCTGTTTCCTGAAGAACTGTAGCAGCCATGAAGACTGCCTGCTGGATCTTGGTTTGTTTTTTAATTTTTTAAAATAACATTTGAAAAAAAAATTTGAGGGCAAGAAAAAAATAACATTCGATGCAGGTTTGCAGCGTCCACCTGTGTGTTCTGTGCTGTGCTGAACACCGGTCTCTGCCAGACCTTCCAGACCCTGCCTGAGCTCCTCCCAAACAGCACAAAAACAGGGGCAGTGCGTGCCCTCGGCTTGCAGTTGTGCCTGGGACAGAAGCCTGGGCCTTCCAGCCCGGGGACCTCCCTCCGCTTGGGCCACAGTGGCCTGTGCTGAGACCTCTGCCCCACCCTACGCCCAGGCAGCAGCACCCCTGGCAGGCAGGTGAGTGCTACAGGGGTTTTCTATTCTCTCCTGTGGATGCCGGGGTGAAGGTGGCTCACGGGTCCCTAGGGGGAGCTCCATGGAGCTCCTGGTGGGGCAGGACATAGCCACAGCTCTGGCTCAGCCCCTGCGGCCTCCTGACCAGAGGTTCTCCTGACACACACTGCCGTCAGAACCGCCCTGTGCAGGCTCCCTGACCCTGCTCCCACTGGCCCTGTGAGCTGTGGGGGCTGCAGAGTTCATCCATGTGCACAACCCTGCAGCTCCCTTGGAGCACCAAGGCCCCATGTGGTCTCCCCCACCAGGAAGGTTCAGGTGCCTAATGCTCCCTTCATCCCCACTCCAGTGGTCCCTGAGCCTGCTCACTGAGGCTGCCACCCCTTCTCCGTGTGCCCACCCCTCTCCCTCCCCGACACCTGTGGACCAGGACCCTGCTCAGAGAATCCCACCACCTCCCCAAGGCTGGGGCCCTTCCTGTCCTCCAGGCCACTGAGTGCAGTGACCTGGGGCAGCATAGCCAGGAGAAGCCCAGTGCCTGAGACAGCATAAGCCACCTGCAGAGGGTGCCCAGGGTGGAGAGCTGAAGGGCGGTGAGGTGGTGGGGCCCTGCAGGAAGCAGTGGGCACAAGCCGGAGGCTCTAGGTTGCTCTAGGGCTCCCGAGGACTAGGCCCCTCATTCCCACCCTACTTGGGGACTGAATCCCACAGACTGGGTACCATTCCCCGAGGGCTGCCCCACACCAGCTGGTGGGCAGAGATACCTGGCTTCTGCAGAGGAGGGGGCAGGAGGAGGAAGAGAAGGGACAAGGCCATGCCACCCGGCCGCCCCCACACAGGCCGTGTCCATACCAAGGCACTATCTCCCTTCAGGGCCCTCGGCGGCTTGGCTCCTGCGTCTGTGGCCCCCTGGGCTGGCAGCCTGGCCAGCGCTGTCTGTAGCTGAAAAAGCAAATCTTGCCCTTAATATTTAATTCTGCAAAGCTCCCTGGTACGCAGGGTGTGCGGTTATAAACCTGTGGGGTGTCTGCCCTTTCAGCTGCCTTGGAGGCATGTGCAGGGGCTCCTCTGTAGAATGCCTGCCCCACTCTGCATGCACAGGAAGAGCAGCCCAGGGCTTCTCCAGATAATGGTGCTGAGCCCAACCCAGCTCTGGAGGTGAGGATGGAGGAGATGGGCTTGGGGACAAGGTGAGGCGAGGGGCCCGGGACTCAGGGTGCCAGGGACACAAGGCCTTCGTAACATCCTGATGCTCCTCAACCAAGGCCCTGACCCTGTCTGATGAGGGGAACGGGACCGACCCCTACCCCTGAGCCCCCGGTCCGTGCTGCTGTGGACCACGCCGGCCGCTTTCAGGCCTTGCTGCTGCTCAAGCTGTGGCCCCTGCTTGCCCCCCCCCCCCGTGCCCTGCCTGGCCGTGCAGGCAGCCCCGGCCATGTCTGCTGCTCTCTCCTCATCTGGGTGACAGCCACACTGCACGCCCACATTGCTCTGTCTCTGGGGAGGCCATAGCTGTGTTGAGCCCTGCCTCGCCCTGAGGGCCTGGTTCAGGACCTGAGTTGGAGCTCAAAAAGCTGGACCTTTGCTGGCCATGGTAGGGCATGCCTGTAATCTCAGCACTTGGGAGGGTGAGGCAGGAGGATCGCTGAGAGTTCAAGGCCAGCCTGAATTGCTTAGTGAAACCCTGTCTCAAACATCAAC
>NDGM010980332.1:0-14382 GCA_002564305.1 Octomys mimax | reverse complement strand
CTCTCTCTTTTTTAAAATTTAGTGCAGCACCTACAGAGTCTCACTATGTAGATCAGACTCATAGTGATATGCCTGTGTTCAGCCTCCCAAAAATTGGGGTTACAGGTGCATGCTACCACACCCAGTCTCAATTGCCTTCTCAGCATGCCCTGGGGGCAGGGCTAGCATGGCACACTGGGGATTGAACCCCAGCCACTGCACTCTGCCTAAGCAGGCACTTAGTGCACTGAGCTATCTGAGTGGCCTTAGATTCAGGATTTTTATTTTTCATTCATCACATTGTGAATGCCATTTTTCTTCATATCCAAATTCTTGGCAATAAAAACGTGGCAAAAATTTAGATATATTGAGAAATGAAAAGAGGAAATTCCTGGAAAAAAAGTTTGCTTTACATGGTTTGCATGAAATTTTTCTATCCATTAATTATAAATTCAATTTACAAAAATATTTTCAAAACAGTACTTGTGCCCTTGCATTCAGTATTCATTTAGACCTGAAATGACAACCAAGAACATACCTCTAGACTTCTTCCCCTACCCCTTCAACCTCTTCTTATTGTAGAAATAAGAAAGTGATATACATGTAAGATGATCTTATTAGCTGGTGGTAGAAAATTAATTTATGTATTTTAAAAATATTTTTAAATGAACAAAGAAATTGTATTCACATGCATATAGATAAGCCTGAAATTATTATGGGGCTAAAATAGATTGCATCTGTAAGAAAGTTAACAATTCTTTTACTCTGTTTATTTTTAGCAGCCATCGACAGCTCTAATATTAGCAAACCTCTTGTTCATCATCCCTTTTACTTCTATTAAGGCATATAATTTTCATCATACCTTAGGGGCTCACAAAAAGGTGTGCTGTCTCCTCTTGACTGAGTCACTCAAGGCTTACTCCAGTGTATGTCTGTCTTTCAGCAAGCCTATGCCTTACCCATTCTAGACACCAGGAATTTACAGATTTCTGGCCTGCGTATACATCTAGGCAACCAATCCAGATTACCAGACACTGATGAATAGACCCTTAGGCAGGTGGTGAGGAGAGATGTAGATTTACCACAGCATGAGCTACACAATGTTTTAAGCAAAGCATCTGTCTTTGCCTGTTCTTCTCATGGGTACCTTGAAACATGAGATTTATGCCGTTTCTTACTTTGTTGCACCAAACTAAATTTTTTCTCTTTTGTAAGAAACTGTATTTTAACCTCTGTAATGTCCAATAGTTGAAGTCATTCAATTCCATCCCTGGAGAAAAGCTAGACTCTCCTTGCAATGTCAGATGGTCCTTGGAAATGGAAAGGGGTATGTTTAGAATTGGATAAATGCACCTGAATTGATTTTTTGATTGACTGCTTAATTGATTGATTGGAGCACTGTGAACTGAACCAAGGATCTCAAAAACAGAGGCCATTGGTCTCACTCTGAGCAATACATCTCAAGTCATTTTCACATTTTAATTTGATACAAGATCTTATGAAGTTGTATAGGCTGGTCTGAAATTTGTGATCATCCTTCTTCATTCTTCTAAATAGCTGGGAATACAGGTTTGACACAGTTATTTCAATATTTTGCCTAAATATAGCTTCTAGTGCTTTTCTTTTAGAATCACCAACCACCCAGTGAGAGACAAAATCCAAATATTCCACCCTGAATAATTTATTTTTCTTAAAGTATCTCCATATTACTTAGTTTTATATCCCTGACTCACTGTGAAAGATCTTGGTGTACCAGCTAATGGTGACCTATATATTAGATATAGGAATTTTATTAGGTAATAAATATTAATTTCTAAATATGGAGCTTGTCTAAAGAATTTAATTATAATTAATGCCAGAATGTATACCCAATTTGTATGTTCTAGACATAATCTGAGTTATAAATAATGTACACATCATCTTTCTTCGATGAGATTAAAACACTGAGAATCTTGAGGTTTTATATCTCAATTTGTTTATGCTACAAAAGCCAAAGCTGAGAAGATGCCTCAATTTTGGTCCTTGTGACTTCTCACCATGTTCCCAAGGAAAGTGCTTAAAATGATAATACCAATGGTACTTCATAGAATATGAAAGTTTTGGAGCATGACATTTATTTAGAAACTGATTATGCACTATTTTCAGAAAGTTTTAAGCTCTGTACAACATAAAGACATCATTTCTGCTTTTTTTCATACAAATTCAATTTTAAGTTTGATAATGTTTTTTAAAATTTTTTTATTAATTTATTTGGCATAAGGTTTTTCTATATAGCTTGGACTTATGGTGATCCTCCTGTTTCAGCCTCCCCAGCACTGGGACTGTAGGAGTGCACCACCATACCCAGTTTTGGTGGTTGGCTAAGCATGCCCTGGGTGAGGCCTGCATGGCAAGGGGTAGTGGGGATTGAACCTGGGCCAAAGTGTTTGCCAGGCAGTCACTTAGCCCGCTGAGCTGTCTTGCCAGCCCCAATAATCTTTTAAAGTGGCACTCACTGGTAATGAGATGTAGGCAGTACACACATAAAAATACTAATAGAAAGGAATCAAGATCCTTGACCATGTTTCACCAAGTTAAATACTTGCATCCTAAAACTGTATCACTTATTTCTTCTTGATCAGACATTTGTCCTTCAACCTCCTCTCAAAGCTGTGTGATTATTTCCTGTTTTTTACTACATGGCATTGATTAATTCCAGGAAACTTGTGCACTCTCACATTCTAGTCTCCTGACATTGTTCTATCACAATTTGCCAATGAATATGGATGTGTCAGTTGCAAGCTAGAGTTTTTCAGCTTTTTTTGCCTCTACATTTCTACATCATTTGAAAATATTACTTCTGTAGAAAGACTAGACACTTTGCCAAAATATCTAGAATGTTTTTGGTTTCTCAGCTGGCTCCAAGGCAGACTGGCACAAGGCAGAGGGCAGCAGTTCATGGTGGTGGAAGGCAGCAAATAACAAGAGCAAAAGGGAGGATTAACAGAAACAATGGCTGCACAGAGTAAGTTTGTCTCCCTTAAGTTGCATTTAGGCTATCCACCCCAGGCTGGAAGTAGAACTCATACCCATAATCCCAGTGGATCATGAGTTAATCACAAACTGTAGAAGTCTGCCCTATGACTGCATGACTCTTAGTTGGGGGGACAACTAAAGACAAGCCATAACATTCTGCTCCTGGACCCCCAAAGACTCATGCACATCCCTTTTAGTAAAAGGTATTTTTGTCCATCTCTAAGAGCTACCAGAGTCCCAACAGTTTCAGCATCGCTAAAAGTACAAGTCCCAAGTCTCCTCCAAGATATAAGGCAAATGCTTAGCTGTGAACCCTTGTACAAAAGAAAAGTTAAACACTCCAACATTCAATGCGTAAGATAGACATCACCATTGCAAAAGGCGTACACAGCAGGATACCAAGCATTGGGACTAAAGCAAGTCCAAATTCCAGCAGGGCAAACATTAAGTCCTATGGGTCTATGTGGATTATCTAAAGCAATCTGTGGCAAATTGTACGTTCCATGTGGCTCCACCCATATGGGACTCTTTGGTGGTAGCTTTCATGGCTTCTGTCTTAGGTCAGCTTTGCTCCCTTCTTGCAGTTTCCCTTAGATGGTACACATCCCTGGCCTTTCCAGAGTTCTGGGGTTTCCACTACATATTAAGCTTCACACTCTCTGCTTCACACAGTATCCTCTCAGAGGCCCAACACCTGGCCTCCCAGGCCTTCTTAAATTGAGGTGGAAGCTTTCTTAGTCTCATAACTCATGCATTTTGCAAGCATCTAAATTCAATGCCACATGGATGATGCAAAGATTTGCTGCCAGCTGGAGCAGTAGCCAGGCTTTCTTCTCTTATTTCTTAGGGATTGGCTCCTGGATCACTGAGCACTCTGACCCTTATTCTTAGGAACAACTTCTCTATGCTGGTGCCATTCTGGATCCTTGTGCTCTGTAGATTTCTCCTCTAGGCAAAGCCCCTCACCCTTGAAATTCTGAGGTGCACAGAGTGGAGGCCTACTGCCTCCTGTGATTCTATCAGGACATGTTTTCTATTCTCTTTTTTCTTCTTAGTAATGGAGACTCGCTCAGCTCTATATTTGTGGTCCACAACTTTATTTGTACTTCCTCTTTGGTCAAACTCACATCTTAAACCATCCTGATGGGCTCTTTGCTCTTGATACTCCACATAAATTTGACTAAAAGCTCCCAACAATAGCCATGCTACTGCCTCAATATTTGGCTGCTTTGAACTTTCTTTTGAAAGATTAATCAGTCTGCCATGCTTAATCTCAGTCCCAGTCAAAGTCTCTGGACACAAGCAAAATGCAGACTAACTTTCTGCCACACTGTAACACAAATCATCCAGAATTCAACAACCAACATAGTCCTTCTTCCCAGCAGAGATCTCTCCAGCCTGGTCTTATAGGCAGGATAGCATTCTGGTCTTTTGTGCTCGGACCAATATCTCCCATACAGAAGAGCCGAAGCTGTTCCAGTCCTCATCTTGTAGTTGACATCTCCAAAGCTTTCCTATGTCTTCCCATAAGCCATTCCCAAGTAATCCACATAGTTAGTTTCAGTCATAGCAACAAACCCACTTCTCTGACACCAAATTCTGTCTCAGCTACTCTTGTCTTATTGCTGGGACATGTATTTGACACTCAAAGTGAAGGAAGTAGAGGTTTATTTAGCTCACAGTTACTGGAGGTTTTGATCTGTATTCAGCTGGCTCCCAGGCAGAGCTAGACTTATCTGGTCCCATCCTCCTTAGCCAGATCCCCATGTCATCTGCATATAATTCCACTTTAACACAGGTCTTGAGGGAACTTGAACAAAGAATACCACATGTGCTTCCCATTTTCATATTTTTATGCTGCTTATTTTATCAGATGGCTCCTGAATACAGCAAAGTCTGGATATCTCTTAGTCATTTTTGTGCTATAGCTTATTCATTTGTTCAGTTGGTTTGCTGATCAATTAACATTTGATCACTCATTGTTACAGTGTGCAAAACAATATGGTCCTGCTATTTGAAATATGCAACAAGGTTCTTTGTGGAGCAAGAATGGCAAAAAAATAAATACTAATTAATATATGAGAATTGTGTACTCATTTCAGATGTCCATTTTGGGATTGGCTCTGTAGATTTGTGGGTTTTTATTACTTTCAGAGCTTTATATGTTTTAGATATTAATCATTTGTTTGAGGAACAAGTGGCAAAAGTATTTTCTCACACTATGGGTTGTCTCTTCACTCTGTTGGTGATTTCTTTTGTCCTGTGAAAGCTTTTTAATAGCATGAAATCCCAGTTGTTGATTCTTTGCAGTATTTTCCATATTACTATGTTTTTGTTCATGAAATTTTGTGTACACTTATGTCTTCAACAGTTAGAGATTCCAATTGAAACAATGTTGAGATTCCATCTCATTTCAGAAAGAATAGTTATTGTCAAGAAACCAATTAATAAGTACTATGAGATATGGGGGGAAAGGAATATTTCTCCATTCTTGGTATAATGCAGACTGGGGCAGCCAATGTGGAAATAAGAGTGGAGAATCCTAAAAACAGCAGGGCTAGAGGTCATGTTTGACTCTATTATTCTTCTTCTTGGTATGTTTCCAAAAGAACTGAAAGAATCTTCTAACAGCAGTATATGCACAACTATGTTTAAAGCAGAACAATATAATAGGTACATCTTAGTGTCTCGGTTTTTCTCTTGTTGCTGGGGCAAAATACCTAACAACCTAAATTTGGGAAGTATGGGTTTATTTAACTCACTGTTAGTGGAGATTTTAGTCCATACTCAGCTGGCTCCAAGGCAAAGTGGCACATGGTAGAGGGCAGCAGCTTATGTCAGTGGAAAATAGCAAAGAGCAAGAGCCCAAAACAGAAGAGCAGTGGCTACAGCAGCTAGTGAGCCTCTCTCACTTCCTTATATTGTATGCAGGCTATCCAGCCCAGCATTGGATCATGAATTAATCACAAACTCTAGAAGCCTGACCAATGATTGTATAGAGCTTTGGGAGAAAAACTAAACACAAACCATAACACTTGGAAACAGGTCAAATGCAAGGGAGCATGAAATCATAGGAAATTTTGTTTTAAGATCCAAAGCTCATGGTAAGTTTTGTATAATATGTGTCTATGACTTCCCAACACTTCAATGCAGATCTTTTTCATCATTAAATGTGCATCAATTGCACATTCCTTTGTTCTCTCCAAACTCTGCTTCTCTTCCTTACTAGTGTGCCTACATAAACAACTTGGTTGTGAAGGTTAGACCTATTGTCAAGGAAGCCTTGCCAAGTAGAGAGGCTGTTTGCTTCACACTTGCCCCCACCAACTTACAGGATATCAGAATGACATATAAACTTGGATGTATTGTTTGAATGGCTTCAGCAAGTAAGTTTGTTTCAACTAGGTTGGAAAAGCATATTTGTTTTTTCCCTCTTGGTATAGTGCACGATTTCTGAGAAGGGTAAAAAGGAATATATGGAATGAAATTCTATTTACTCAACAATGAACATAAGCATATTGAATTTCCACAAAATGTAATTCTTTGGGTCCCTCCAAAGGGATATGCAAAATCAATGATGAGGGCATACAGTGGACAGTTTATTCTTTTGTGAATAACAACAATAATTATTGACTATGTACAAAACAACAAATGTATCTGTAGAAAGCACAGTATACATGCTATTATATATTAGGTTCTTAATGAAGTATTAAAATACAACATATATTTACTATGTACAACAGCCCTTTAATGTAAGTACTTTTATTTTCTATATATAGTAGAGTAGAAACATCTTTACAATCATAAATTTCTTGAATTCTCCTGATATGAAAAATGAAATGTGTAATTATGGGACAAAAGCTGCATTTATTCTACCCTAAACACAACCTATTTAGTTCAGGTACTCTAACAAGTATTTACTACTAATAATATAATATTAATAAATGTCTAGATCAACATATAACTCCCCCAAATAGATCACACACATGCATACACACACAGATTTTGGTTCCCATCTCTTGAATAAATTCCTCAAGTCATTTTTAGTACTCCTGTCCCATTTGTTTCTTTGTTTCAGTTTGTGGCCTAAAAATCACATATTTATGAAAAATAAGAGAGCAAAGGTAATTATGCCACATAGGCTTATTTCCTTTTTTAAAATGTATTTAGGACAGGGTCTACAGGATCTATAGGGTCTCACCATGTAGATAGGACTTGTAGTAATTCTCCCGTTTTCACCTTGCCAAGTGCTGGGATTACAGGCGTGAGCCACCACAACCAGCCTCAGTCACCATATCAGCATGCCTAGGGGACAGGGCTGGTGTGGCACAAGGGGGATCGAACACTGGTCCCTGTGTCTGCCTAAGCAGGTGCTTTATTCTGCTGAGCTATCTGGCTGGCCCTATAGTCTTATTTCTGATACTAGTTCTCTCATTTGAGAATCTGTGGTATAAATTCGAGTTTGTAGATAGTCATAACTGAATAATACTGATTTCTTCATAACTAGAATTACTATAGTCCAAGGTGTTTGTGTACTAGGTTTTATTAATCAATAACCTATAAATTATTTGTAGATATCCATCTAGACTTACATAATGTTTACATTCCAGGTTTAGTTGATACATGCACATACTGTATCTTAATTCCTTTTTATAATTCCTTTCTATCCCCTCCCCCCTCCCTCCTTCCTCTGTCTCTTATTCTCTTCTCACATCCTAAATACAAGTGGATAAAGCAAATGATGTACTTACACATAATGAAGTACTGCTGTACCATAAAGAAAGATAAAGTTGAGCCTTTGTAGGAAAATGAGTGTGCCTGAGACCATAATATTAACTGAAGTCAATCACACACAGAAATTCAAATATAGCATGATTTCTCTTGAATGAGAAAACTAAATTATGCAAAGTAAAACTGCATGCTCTTGGAACTGAGAGTGTAGCTCAGTGGTACAACACTCTCCTGCCATGTTCCTGTGCTGAATCCTTGAAATGACAGATTCAAAAAAAGCACTCCCACATACGTGCAGTACTCTCCTCCTCCATATGTCAAGCTCATGTCTTTCTGTGCATGATAATAACTTCCAGTATTTCACTCTGTAACAATGCCTGTTCATAGAAAAATATGTGCAAGAAAGAATACACTCCCCCGGACATCTGTCTCCAACTGTTTTCTGTGAAGATTATGTTTTTGGCCTCTCCCTTTAACTCTGGAAGATGACACAATTAAATAACACTTGATATAAGTAATGCAACAGTCTTGTAATTCTGTCTCCAGAAGATGTAATCTTTGTGTGGATTTTAATCATATGTTCACAAAGAACAAATTTAAATGATGTATTTTTTCTTTTTATTATTTGAAATAGTCTATATTCTACCTCACCCAAATATTTTGAAATAGTATTAATATTTTGAGTCCTGAAAACTAGTTATTACTTTAAGCAATTTTTATGGACATCAAATGTTTCTTAGGCAAAGTAGGGAACACAGAAATGATGGGAGAACTAAAATTGCTTCTTCCATTGTTCTTTTGTCTTCCTCCTTTTCTTTGCCCCTTTTACATTTGCTTCTTTTTTATTCTTATTTGAATATCTGAAAATTTTCTATTTACACAACTCCTTTGAAATACTTTAAATAATTTTTACAGGCAGTAGCAAAGCATTAACTGTGGGGAAAATAATTTTGTTAAATCACAAAAGCATTTAAGTAGCTGTAACTCGAGCTGTATAATTCTTGAGAAAAAGCCATTAACTTGAACATTTGTTACAGCTCTTCCATTAGGCTCTGATTTATATTCACAGCAAATTCTTTGCTTTCTGTTTGACACATCAAGATAGATTTTAAGAAATGTTGCACTGTCACCCAAATTAACAAACTTGTGTTTCCCATTACATGTCTCTGTGTCAAGGAGGGATGCATATAAATTGACTGAAAATTTTATTCTAATAAGAAGAAATGAGAATTCATTTTGATTTTAATGTGATTTGTGACATAATTCAAAAATGCTGCAAAAACACTGTAAAGTTTAGTACTACCATGAAGGCACTGACTGATCAACCAAGTTAACTCTCAGGTCTTGCTGCTTTTTGCCATTTCCAAAGTTTAAATATCAAGTTGGGATTCTGACTCCTGCTGTTTATTTCATTAACTGTGACATTTTCTTGATTCATCTATGCTTTCATAAATGACAAGATTTTGTTCTTTTTGACAGGAAAACAGTATTCCATTATACTATATGTCAATGAGGGTGAACCTGTGGCACATAACCCTCAGTAGGCATGCAGCGCCCTCTCTGTCAGCAAGCTAGCTGAGTTGCCCACATGAGTTACACTTGTGAGCAGCTGTTCTCAGCTCTAACTTATATCAAATCTGATACAAGAAATGGGCTATCCGATGGCCTGTGTGCTGCATACAGAACCAAGATTTGAAAAATTATCAGCATGAATGCAACAGCAAAAATCACACTAACTGTGCAAAAACAGGTCAAATGCAACAGGAAGTTCTTTGTATTATTGAAAGCTCTGTTATTTTTCTCCTTGAAGACAAAAATGTTAATATGTGAATTGCTTTGTTTTAAACTAAAATTTCAATATTCAGAGCTCATTGCAGTGCTGTCTCTTTGTAAGAGGATCTGGAGTTACACTTGGGGCACCCACTCTCTATACCAACATCTCTTGTCTCTCTATTGGTCAGCTGACAGATACATAGGCTGTTCCTGTTTCTTGATTTGTGAATAGTGCTGCCCTGGGCAGTGTAGAACACTCTTTGACATATCACTGCTCTTGCTTTTGACATATACCTGCCAGTGGAGTTGCTAGGTCATGTAATAGATCTATTTTTAATTTAGTGAAGAATCTTCATACTGTTTCCCATAAATGTCTATTTTAACTTATGTTCAAGCTAGTAGAATAAGCATTTCTCTAACATTAATTTAATACTTTTGTCCATGGTAATAACAGATTCATTTATAACTATAACAAATAACTCAGAGGGAACCACACACTATTTAGCCAACAACTTCCTCTAGTATTACCATTACATAACATAATATGTTATGTATTACATAATAGCGTAACCCAGATATCACTCTGGCTCTGTTAGAAGGAAGAGCATTCCATCAAGAAGGTCCTTGGTGTTGTCCTGTTGAACCACCTCTGTCCCCTTTCCTAATTCCCTTTTTAATATCATTTTATTTCCTCACAGCCAGTAATCTTCTCTCTATTTTTATAATTTTGATATCAGAAATTTTACTTATATACTTATTACTTAACCCCTCACTTGAGTGAAACTGAATTTCTTTTGATGTTTAAGAAATAAGTTTTTATTTCCTAGTAATCTTATGTCTTCATATAACTCTGTGTACAGAAAGGCATGTGTTCTCTGTTGTAATGCTTTCTATGTAAACATACTAGTTAAAAATTGTGTAGCTGAAATTAAATGTATCATTTGATGATCTCATGTTTTGAAACTACACTTAGGAAAACTTTTATCTGTTGCTTATTTTTAAGAATTCTCTCAATTTTTCTTCCAACACTTTCTAATTTTCTTTTCTACTTTTCATTTTCTATTTCACTTTTGAATCTCTTATTCATAATTATTTGCATTATGATTGGAATAAGCTATAAAAATGTCATTTCCAACTGTACACCTATTATCCTAAGATAATTTAAATGTATATTTTAAAATAGTATCGCGTTTCCTGATTCACACATGAAGTAAGATATCAGAATTTTCAAGAACACATTAGCAATTTTTACCATAGTTTCATCTTTTAGAATGCATATCATTTTTTAAATATTTAAAAAGAATAAAAATAGTCAAAAAATTAGAAATGATACAGAATTCCACTAAAAATTAACAGGGATTTCACAATCATTGTTATGTTGCATATTTTTGTCTTGAAATTAGTTACTCAGATTACCAGATATATACATGAACAATTGGTCAAAAGAGTTATAAGATATTAAAAGGGAGAAGATAGCAAGAGAGCTCAGTAGAATAAGCACTTGCCTTGCAAGCTCAAGGTCCCAAGTTCAATCACCGGTACCACAAAAAATAATAATAATAAAAATGATATTAAAAGGGAGAGATAAAAATTTAAACATTTTCTACTTCTTTCAATAGACCATCAGAAATCAGTAGTGAAATCATCCAAGCTATCCTATGTATATACATATATATTTCTTTTTCTGTTCTTTTTTTTTCTCTTTTCCCTTATCCCAGTTATTCCTTCTCTTTGAACAGATCCCACTACCTCTCAGATTTTGTGTACTCTTTCACGTTCTTATACTAGTGAGGCAGTCTGATGCTTACACACATGGGTATGATTTATTTCATTTATGAGTATAGTAGTCATATACTATACTATACTCATAACTATGAGTATTAATAGTTATTTTTCTTGGGAATTTTAATAATGATGCTTTCAATAATGATAATAGTGTTAATTTTACTCTGCAAATTTTAAGTAAAAGTGATATCATCGATAATCTGAGGCCAATTGCGATGAACTGGAAACTCATCTTGTGCATAGAGTCAATCATTCTGGATTGGTAACCGAAGGGCTGACTGGTGGAGTGATCTTGTCATCACGGAGTCATCTGAGTCTTTACCACAGTGTGGGCTGCTTTCACCCTGG
Source organism: Octomys mimax (assembly GCA_002564305.1). Taxonomy (NCBI): domain Eukaryota; kingdom Metazoa; phylum Chordata; class Mammalia; order Rodentia; family Octodontidae; genus Octomys; species Octomys mimax. Next base: position 2,751 of record NDGM010980332.1, on the reverse strand, counting down.
CTCTGAGAGAGATTTGTCAGTGCTGGAGGTGACACAATTGCAATAGCACAAAGCCTTTTTTGTTCAGAAAAATTAATGGCAAAATGTGTGATAACTTTTAACATTTCTGTTAATGCTGTATGTTAACAAACAACTATTTTGCATTTATTTTTATTATATTATAATAATTCACTTATGGATATATAGTAGCATCTTTGGGAAAACATGCATAAAATCTATTTTTGCACAATGTAAAATTTGGATCATTTATTCCACAGTATAGTTGTACTGTATTTTAGCCCTTTCAGCCAGAAATGAATGCATCTTTCATTTGTAGTTGTATGCTAATAATAATGCTTAGGTGTAAATGAAGGTGTGGCTCATTTGACTTCTCCCTATGATGCTTTTTCTTTATAAAGAAATTGTTATTCCTTTCATACTTTCCAAAAAGATTATAAATGACAGAAACCTTGTTTTCATTTGAAAGGAGGTTTTGGGCCTTCAACTTGCTTACCAAAAACTGATCAGACAGCATCAGGCCAAACAGGCAAAACTTATGCAAAGCACCAAGAATGAGGTGGACATGAATAGAAGATTTCAAGTGGGAGAACTACAGTCAGTACTCAACCAAGAAAGCAGAGAAGCAGTGTTTTGCAATTAGACACACGCTAGGGAGCAGCAGAATAATACTATGTAGTGTGTATAAATATGTGAAATATTTTCTCCTTTATCAGCATATAGCTTTTTCTGGGATTAAAACTTTCATATTTTAGTAACTAAAAGCATTTTTGATGCATATTTGCAACATTTATAGTGTTCCTATGGCTTTAATGTTTCAGTTTGTTTTTATGTGGTTATTTAAATATGAGCATGGTATCATTAAAGGTTAGTTTTATAAAATGCAATACATGAGCATGTATGTCAGAGAAACAAGGTTTATGTTTGATTATATGTTATGACATATATTTTTCCCAATATTCTGTCATTTGGAAAACAGAGATCTCATTTTGTGGCATAAGGTCAGCATGTTAATGATTTATAGAATATTTTCAGAAGTGTCTTATAACACTGAGCTAGCATACCCATAACTACAGAATGATTTCAGTTGAAGGTACAAACAATGAAAAGATTTCTTTTTTTATAAAATCTCAGTCTCAGATGTCAGCAACTCCAGGGCTGTCCCATATAGCAGCAGTGATTTCAGCTGCTGTGCCACCAGTCCCTGTGTCTGCTCCTGTTGGATGACGATCAAGGCAAAAAGCTTTGGCTTCCTGCTTAAAGGCTGTTTCTATATAGTGCCAGACAGTTTACATTTATTTGAAAGCCTACATATTTTCCATGAAATAATTTAAAAACAATATATGCTCCTAATTTTGAGATACAATTTTAATCAAAATGAGTCCAAGTAAATAAACTACATTTCCAGTTCTATTCAGATAATAGAGTCATTCCACCAACGACATTCACAAACTGCCCTCTGTTCTTACTAGTGTTGTGTCCGCAGGTGTGCCATACTTGATATGCTGCTTTTTCATGAAAGTCTATGAGCATTTGATGATGTTCTTGAGTAATGAAAAAGGAAACAAGAAGTGCAACATAATAGACAATCTGAATAGAACATGTTTAATTTTTTGTTTTCTCATAGCCAATGTTCTTATAAATAGTTTTAATAGCAAGTGCTTTCTATGGATAGAAAAGTGACAAATAAATCTCTGGTTGACAATTTAGGCTGAAGAAATGACTTAGGACCAAGTCAGCAGCAAGGAAATGGAATAACTTCTTGGGTTGATTGGTTAATGAAATAGTATTCCCTCCAATTAGATTGAAGAATTGATTTAGTAATTTAACAAATGACTTGTTATCTCAAGGGAGACCATATTATTTATTCCTCTGTAGGATTATTTGCCCCACATCATCAGTGTGAGGCTTGGTGTCATGAAACTTATTTCTCCAGAACCTTAAGAACAGAAGATTTACATAGCAGATGCGCCCAGAATCTGGGGAGGCAGCACAGGGCTCGGCTATACTTACCTTCGCATAGGTCTTTTCTGCCAGGACTCATGGGGTCAGGTCAGCAGCTATCCTCGTTATAAGGCACTGAGGTTTTGGGGTTGTTTTGTGCTACAAGAAGTTAGCTGAAGTTGATTGATATAGTCATTAAAAGATAGAAGAAAAGATCTTCAAAGATATTGCATTGACTTTACTCGTAAATTGGAGGTGAGAAAATCTATTAGAGCCTAGAGTGACAGAAGCCTGTTTGTGTGGTAAGGAAACATTTGGTACACAAGTTCCCTGTGATACCTCAGAAGACACATAATGAAAAGAATGATCTTGTAGTTTGTTGATGAAAATATGTGACCTAATAGGTCTTGTTTGCATTGATGCATTTGACAAGTACCTAAACGGAAAAGATGTTAGAAAATAATTGCCAATTTCTGGAACTTACAGGGTTGTAATACTCATCTGATTTCCACCTCAAATGAGAAAATATGATATTGAGAATGCCTGGAACAACAGAGGTCAATAAAAGCGAAGTTTTATTATCAAGGACCAAATCAACATTGTATTCATCAATATTTTTAATACTCAATGCATAAAGGCAGTTCTCTATAAATCCTTAAGTCTGAGCAAAACATTCCATGAAGGAGAGAATGAGGTTTTTCTCCATCAGAAAGTCACAATTTGGGGCCGGGGAGCTGCCTGGCTCAGTGTAATAAGCACTTGCCTGTCAAATGCAGTGGCCTGAGTTCAATCCCCGGTTCTGAAAAAAAA
>NDGM010980308.1:0-10847 GCA_002564305.1 Octomys mimax | reverse complement strand
CCCAAACTTCATTTACCAGTGCTGGAAAAAAAGGAAGTGGCTGAAGCAAGCCCCTCACAGCTGAGCCAGACATGGTAGAATAGGTTAAGAATTCCTGTAGACTTAACCAGCCTTTCATGAAAGTAAAGTTATTGACCCAAAGACAGACCTGCAACCCATGGACTGCAGGATGTGTCTCAAAGTTTTCTTCAGATCATTACACTGGAATTTAGAATGCATCCTACTCCTCCAGAAACAAGGTTGTAGTTTGCCTACCGTGCCAGCTTGCCCCAAACCTTGACTCATGGGATGAATGCAACCCTAGAGCAGCCCAAGCATCAGGAGGAGTGATGGTAAAGTTTAGTCTTTGTTTTACTGAGGAAATGCATTGCATACCACATAGGAAGATGAAGACACGAAGACCTAAGGAAGAGTTGACTCACCGACTGCAATAGTTATCAGCCACTCAGCCATAATTTAGAAAGACAGGACAGTTCCAATAGGGTCACAGAACCTGAGATAATGTCCCAGAAAGCATTCACCAGATGAGAATTAATACTGACATTGCTATAGGAATGTGGACGATTTTGGAGATATTAGTGATAATACCGCTGAAGTTGACTTTCCTCCATAAACATAAAGCTTATGTGCCATCCTGTGAGTTTTGAGATAACAAGAGGAAAAGTGTTGAGGTCCTTGAAAGAATATTATCTCCAGACTATTTTACAGCACCACTGTTGGAGACCAGCATTTTTCCTAAACACTACTGATTACAACTCTAATGGCATTTTCATTGAATGCTGGACTGTGTGCCAAGCACCACAAGCTTTATTTAGTGATTTGACTGCTTATAACATCTCTGAAAGGTAAATATTATCACTCCCATATTAGTCACTATGAGTGTAGCCATTAGTAGGTTTACTGACTGGCCCAAGGCCAGGTAACTAGTAAGCAACTGAGTTGGTTGGTGAGCCCAACACCCACCTCACTCCTACAGCACCATAACTTCTCTAGTTCCTTAGCCCTTCTTGAATTAGGCTTCTTTCTGTACTGGTCACTTGGAAGAGCCAATACTGAATTAAGACTGAGTTGAGCTGAAACGTGGTTCTTCAGTCTCTATTACCAGTTATCATGTGTCATTATATGCTGTCCCCCATTCAATGCTCTGTTCTGTCAAAGAGCTTGAGGGAAGGATTGTAACATGAGTGTGTTGTATGATAGTCCCTGTGAAATTAATGGCCTTGGGTAGGGTTTCAGGATAATTCTTTAGGACATTGTTCTGTGCCCACTTCCTTTGCCAGCTGTCATGGTAGCTCATATCATGTTCTTCTTAATGGGAAGATCCATTTCCACCTCCACTTTGCCTCTACTACCACACATGCGCATGTGCACACACACACACACACACACACACACATGCATATGCACACACACATTTGCAAAATGCTTTCAGATTGATTCCTTATCAGTTAGCTCTCATACTTCTCTGTGTAAAGGAGGAAAGAAATCCATATATGGAAAGTAATGAGATGTAGCTTATAATGCAAAGGCTGAATTGCTTCTGTCTTCCTCTGTCTTGATCTTTTAGATGTGATTCTTCTGGCTTTGAAAAGTCACAGAAAAATTTGATCAATAAATAAATCAATACAGTGAATGCTTCATTCTCTCCTCTTCAGATCCTGGAGTTACTAAAATTACCTCTCTGGAGGCAAAGATAAGGAGACATGTGAGTATTTGCATAAGTAGTTTTAGCTTATATGAGCAGTGCATCTGTGTATTTGCCTTTTCTGTGAAGAAACCATGTTTTTCCTAGAGCCACCAGGTTCTTGGTCACACAAGAGCCACCTCTCCTGGCATGAGTGTCTTCTGATCCCCAGTGGTGTGTAGCCACTTGTTCCTTGTGTCCTTGGGTACTATGTCTTGGACTCAAATAGTATTTTGGGGTGATTTGGTGCATTTGTTAAAATTAATGAACCAATAATGATTCATTGTTGTTACATAAAATCTATGGTTTATTTGTTGGTTTATTACTTTATTTTGTACATTTAGTTTTATGGGTTATAACTGTCTAGTGATGTGTATCTTTCATTACATATGTATCTTTTGTTACAAGGTCACACATAATAGTTTCACTGTCCTAAAATATCCTTTGTGTGTCATCTATTTATTCCTTCCTCCCTCTCAATTGTCCCGAGGTTTGGGCCTAAGAGACTGACTTTCAAATATATGTTAACTTTTAAAAGCACGTCAATAAAACTCTCAAATTGACTAGCATTAGTCGATTTTAATTAACTGCATTAAGTTTGCAAGCTTTCTGAACACGGCAAATGAAGAGTGTTGATTTTACTGTCCTTGCCTGTCTCTGGATAGTAGCAGGGAAGCTTGGAAGAGTGCGGCAGTATGGTAAGCGTTGGACTAATCGTTGTTCACAGCTCCATAATCATCGCCTCACTCAAAACCTCTCACTTTTGTTCGTTTGATTTTTTTGTTTAAATTATCTATCCATTCACCTACCCACTTACCTATATCACTGTGGTTGCACAGTCCTCTCTCACCATTCTAACATGTCAGATATGAAACCCAGACTTTTATGTATCCTTCTCAAGTGTGTAGTGTTTTTATTGTCATGTGTATATTTTACATTTACTTATATAACAATACACAACGATCTCTTTCTGTTTTTGTATTCTCCAGCTGTTCCTGAAGAATGCCACATTGGTTGCCTCTTCCTGCTAATAGAATTCAGGTGAGCGACTTCTATTACTCTACCTTACCCACTCCCCACCATGTACACCTAGGCTGTTGTAAACCCTGAACCCCTACTAGCAATGGGGTAATGTACGACTCATAAACTTTACATTTTGGATTCTGTGAATTCTTGTTATTCCTGTCTCAAAACCAATTTTAAGAAGAACCCACATTTTCCTTTAACAAATCGAAGGAAAATGTTCAAGGTGGTGTCTTCGACTGTTCAGGCTCTGTAATAGCTAGGGTTCTCTGGAGAAGCAGAGTTATGTGTTTATGGAGACCCAGAACAATCCACAACCCACAAGCCCATTTTGTAATGAAGAACCAGGGGAAAATAAGAACTTCCCTTTTTTTATTTTTTCAAGGTCTGTAAGGGATTAGATGAGGCCGTCCCACATTTCTGAGGTCATTTTAGTCAGTCTACTGATTCAAACGTGAATCCCTTCTGCAAACAGCCTCACAGGCCCAGAAATTTCATTCCCTCAGCTATCTGGGCATCCCCAATCAAGATGGCATATTAAAATGAATGATTCTGGGCTCTTAGAGCTAAAAACCATAAACTGCATAGCTTACAAATAGGAATCTACTGCTCCCTGGAGGCCAGGGAGTCTGAGATCACTGGTAGAGTTGGTGCTTGGTGAGAGTCAGTTGCTTAATCAATAGATGGGACTTTTACATTGCAAAGGGCAAACAAGCTCCCTTGGGCCTGTGCTATAGGTCACTAACTTCATTCATGACACAATTCCCTCTAAAAGCTCCACCCTTCTAATCTGACCACTGTGGAGATTGCAGTTTCAGCATAAGCTTTATTCGGATCATATCAGATAGCTAACTTTAACTTTCTGATATTCCTATTAGTAACCAGATTTACATGACAGCATGGAAGATGTGCAGAAATTACTACTGATGAATATTATCACATTTCTTCCCTGGAAACATGAGGGAATCACACTTCCCTGGCTAATAAATATATGACCATGTGTTTTGCTTTAGCAAACAAAATGTGAGTGAAGTGATACAGGTCAAATGCAGACAAAAGAAATTAATATCCAGTGAGATGCTAGACAAGTAGTGGTGACCTGCTGGCCAGTCTGATCTGTGGCCAAACTTATCTGTTTTTTTATTTAAATTTATTTATTTACTTATTTATTTATTTGGCATAGGGTCTTGCTGCACAGCTCAGATTCATAGTGATTCTCTTGTCTCAGCCACCAGAGTGCTGGGATTACAGGTGTGCACCACCATGTCTGGTTTTAGCTGCTGTTACAGTGTGCCTGGTTCCAGAGCTGGTGAGGTATGTGGTACCAGGGATTGAACCTGGGTCCTTGCACTTGCCAGGCAAGTGCTTAGACCACACAGCTATCTCCCCAGCCCCAAACTTAGCTGTTTTTATAAGTTAAATTTTAGCATAACACGGCAATGTCTGTTCTTTTATATACCACCTATGTGTGTTTTGACACCACATTGACAGTGTTGAATAGTTGTAACAGAGCTCTCATGGCCAACATATAAAAAGTACCTACTATACGACTACAGAAAAATGATTATCAACTCCTGTCCTGGAAAGTTGTTCTCTGTCCATTCTGTTAAGGGCTCCCAGGGTCCCTGTGATGTATGCATTAATTATATGGTGAAGGTTCCCTACTCTAAACTCCTTAGCGCTGCATGGAGAATAGTTGGTCTGTGGACTTGGTGAGTGGAAAATAAGTCTTTGTTGGATTAGGGTAACTAAAAGGCTTGACATTTGCTAGTAAGGGATAATGCAGCCTCTCGAGGTTGATGCACAAGTTGAATTAGTAAATGTTGAACATAAAGAAAAAATGAACTAGTGAGAGCTTGCTATGGTCCAGATGCATTTAAAAAGTTAGCTACTGGGAGATGGAAATGCACACGCAAGAGTGAGTGGGTGTTGCTGCTTGGGAATTTGCACATAATGTTCGGGGCCAGAGAGTGTGGATAAATTTGTATTGTTCACCATTCTGATCGCCAGGTTTAAGACTGAAGAACTCTCCAGGTAAGTCATTGGTTAGCAATAGTTGTGTCCCTACCGAGCTCTATAAGTCAAGTTTCTGCATAATGCATTTGAATGTTGATGGGTGCTCAGGACAAAATGAGGTCTGAGTTCTGAGCTGCTGTCATAAGGTAACAACCCACGGGAATGTTCTCTATCTCCGGATGGACCTTTCAATCTCTTTATGTAGCTGACGCCTAGACCTGAGCTCAGGTTGACCTCACCTTTGTTGAGGTGATGTGTGCTCATGGAAGACCGACCCTCAGGACCAGGGTCAGGTGGTATTTGTGTGTGATTCTTGGTACCAGCGCAGAAAAATAAACCCTTATTCTTTTGAGTCAGGGTCTTACTATGTAATTCATACTGGCCTAGAACTCACTGTGTAGCCCGGGCTCACCTCAAAATTGTGGCAATCTGCCTGTTTCAGTCTCCTGAATGCTAGTATGACAGGTGTGTGCCACCATGCTGGGCAAGCCAAGGTCATTTTAGTGGTTTCATAATTTTTGCAAGTAAATAAAATGGCTCACTTGACAAAGAATTAGGCATTTCTCTAACTTCCTAGTGCAAAATATCCCTAGCTCATAGGGATTTTATTTTTGGTCAGACTATCAGAAAATAGAAAATAGATACTTACACAGTTTGAGAAATTTAGTAGTTTTCTCTTGACACAGAACACCTAGATGAAGGGATGATTTTGATAATAATGTGTTCTGTTCAATTGTGTATCACATGCTGAGATGGAACGTGCCACAGGCAAAGCATCTTACATGGAAGATCTTGAATGAGGGCTGACCAATATATGACTTTAGCTACATTTGGTGACAGTAAAAAAAAAAAAAAGGTAGTATGGATCCCAAGGCATGGGTTAATTGGTGAGTGACACAAACACCCATGGGTGGGTGCCCCAGAATGCATAGTGGCTGTCCTGGAGTACCCAAGACATGGGTAATATTGACTTTCTCTAACACCCCAGTCACTGAAGTCTTAGAAGGTTGGTCACAGCAACTTCTTATATGGACAAGTGCAGAATAGTTAAGGGGGAGAGGATACATTCAATCCATCAATTAGGGCTTAGATGGGGTATAGAGTGCTGGAAGAACACAACTGGCTCAGGCTGCAGCCTGAGGAGGGCTTGGTACAGAGCAGGGACCTTGGACAGCATGGTTCTGAGTCTTCACAGCCAGCCCCTTAACTGTCGCTGTTGGCTCCTAAAGAGAGAAGCTGCATCTCACTCACTACCACTGCAGAAAGAGAAAGGAAGTAGAGGCTCATTAACTAATCTTCTGTAAAGCACTACTTGCTTCAACAGAGACATTGAGTCTTAATAAGTGAACTCAGCAGCAGGATGAGTAACCAGATTGTGTCCTTAAAAATTCTTCTCCTCAAAGAAGTCATTAACAAACATTTTAGGAAACCTAGAGGAATAGGATTCAGCACACAACCAGTAAGTGTAGTGGAAGATTCAATTTCTTGCCAAGAGGACAATTGAGACATCTTGCAAACATGGTGGCCCTGTTAACACTTTATTAAACTCAGTTTTCTGTCAACAGAGGACTGCTTTCCTGTGCTCAAATTAGGGCCATCTTCCTAATTATTATAGCACCTCACAAGTGCCCCCTTGAAATCAAGAGAAGGTTCTCCCTACTTTCTTATATTTTATTAATCCACTTTCCTCTCCTGTGCCTGATCTGAGAATCTAAAAATAGCTTGTACACTTGAACTCCTAGACTGCTGGTATCAAACCGACAGTGGAGGGAAGAGACCAGGCTTCCCACAGCACCTGCCTGTCTTCTCAAAGCACATGGAAATGCTCAAACTGTTTTGATGTGGGAGGGACAGGGCTATGTGAGAGGGAGCGTGTGCATTTCGCTGCATCCCTACTTTCATTAAAAGTAGGAAACCAAACACAGAGCAAAGGGGATGAGAGTTGCAAGGAAAGAGATGGTTTCTATGACAACCAGAGGAGCGTACACATCGCCACTGTAAGAGGTCTGAACTGGGGCAACAGTGCTGACAGCTTCACCTCAGGCCTGTCATCACATTTTCCTTTGCTCCGTGTGTGCCTTTATCAGTCACCCTCTGAATCCCTGAAGCCTTAGACCAGACAGAGGCTATGATGTTGTCTGCCAGAAGATGAGAATGAGGCTTGCCAATATCACTTGGCTTTTTAACACTGCAGAAGGAGATAGAAACTATCAGTTTCTGTCAGATGATTCACTAGCACAAGCCTTTGGGTTAGAATCCCATTCTGTTGCTTCTGTGACCCTGGAGACTTCACGTCTCGGCTCCCAAACACACAAACACACACATAGGCACACACAAAGTAGGTCTCCCATGGGGTTTCTGGTTATGGGTGTGTCAAACACTTTTGCCCACACAGATCACCTTAACATGCATATCTAGTTGCAGGGCACTCTCATTTCCTTACAGGGAAACCTTCTCAGGCTTCACTTGATTTTGTCATGAAGTCACTCTTCTGGAGCAGATTCATTAAGCAACCCTCAAACCAATTTCCACACTAAAATCATCTGCAGTGATTGTTTCAGTAAGTCATAAGAATAGACAAAGTAAATGAAGAAAAATAAAGCACCCCTGTTTGATGCTAGGTCATGAATCTAGATTCGATTTCCTGTCATTCTTAAATATTGTAGCTGAGTGGTAAAGCACTTGCTAAAATACCTCCCTCCCATGTGATTTGAGTGTGAATCTGCATTGATTATATTATGCTAATTCATTCAGGAGTAATTTCATTGCTGGCAATTTGTGTCTGGGTGCTTGGTTAGATTTCAGGGCTCTGAGGGAGAGGGAGGCACAAGAATTCCAAGTCTACTTGTGTGAGACAGACACATGGGCACGGAGACACACTGTGTGAATGCAGCAGAGAGGATCAACAGGAGGATTGGGGGATGCTTAGTGTCAGTGAGGAAAGGCTTGGCTATTTTCCAGACAGATTAGAGAAGAGATGATTGTGAATAGAGACAGAAGAAATAGTGTGGGGACTAAGGTAGCTCAACTCAATGGAGACTGCAGATGGGTAAGTTAGAGAAGTACTTTTGTAGTGAGTGATATCCAAAGTCATGAAATAGAAGGTAGTTAGAAGGAAAAGTACACGTGGAACCATGACCATACAAAAATGATAAAACCACAGAAAATGTATGAGAGATTTATAACATGAGTAAAGGTATACCACAAATATAAGCAGAATCCCCAAGCAAGGAGGAGAGAGAAAGGAGAAGAAACTACACTGAAAGAGATAATGCTGAGATACCTGAAATTGATAAAAACCATGAAGGTACAGTTGGAAGGCCTATAAGTACCTAAACCTAAATGCTGTTTAAAGAAAGTCTAGACTCGTATAGTAAAACCAATGGAAGTTAAAAACAAGAAGAAAATATAAAAGCCAACCAGAGGAAGATGTATCCTTTCAAAGGAATATGAAACCTGATAGACAGCTCACTCCAAAGCGGAAGACAGAAGCCTGAAGACCATAGTGCAATATTTGTCATCTGTTAGAAAAGCTATAGAGTAATATGCACCGTGAATTAAATGCTAAAGATGTCCACAGCATGTTTCACTGAAAGAAATCGTAAAGATCCTGAGAGAGAAACACAGAAAGGCAAAAGTGAGGAGAAGGTGCAAAAAACAAACATGAGTCAAAATTTGCTATAGAAAATAATAAAAGTACATCTTACAGAATTTTATACACACACGTGTCTCAGTTACTCTTTTCTCGTTTCTGGGACAAATACCCAACATCCAAAATGAAGGAAGGAAAGGTTGATTGAGCTCACAGTCACTGGAGGTTTCGGTCCATATTCAGCTGGCTCCAAGGCAGAGCAGCACATGGGAGTGAACAACCTTTCATGGCGGCAGCAGACAGCAAGAGAGCAAAATGGAGGAGTAGCAGCAACCATGGCAACAGAGAAGTCTGTCTCCCCTAAATTGCCTTCAGGTGATATGCCCCAGGCTGGTGTAGCACTCACACCCATAAGCCCAGCAGTACTAACCCCCATAATCCCAGTTGATCATAAATTAATCTCAAACTCTAGAAGTCCCCACCCCATGACTGCACAAGGCTTTTGGGGGACAACTGGACACAAACATAACAATGTATAATCAATGTATATGGAAATAAAATCCAGTAAGTAGGAAAGGATAAAAGTAAATGAGGTTAATATATTTAAAGTTCCTCTATTGTCTGGACAGTAGTGTTAATTTAAGTTAGATAATGACAAATCAAGAGTAAATGTTGAAATCTTTAAGGTAAACACTAAAAGAACAATAAAAGAAGAGCTAGTTTCCAAGCTAAACTGGAACACAAATGAGGAAGAAAGAAAAAAGAAGGAAGGAAGGAAGGAAGGGGAGGGATAAAAAGGAAAATAGAACAGGTGGAATGAAGACAAAAATGAAATGTAAAATCAAATATACCTGTGATTAATTTTAAATTAAGTTTTCCAATTAAAAGAAAAATATAATACTGAATGAAAAAAGGGGACCATTTTAGTGCTGCTTCTAAGGCAAAGGCCTTAAATATAAGTACAAAAGGTTGAAATTTAAAAGGAAAAAATCCATATCTAGGTATTATCTAAGAAAAATGAAAATATTCACAGAAACACTTGCATAAGAATATTCACTGATGCTTTAACCGTAGGGTCCTAAACTAGAAACAGCGCAGTTGTCTCTTAATAGTAAAACTGATAAAGAACTTTGAATACATAATGGCATATTATTCCTCAATAAAAAGAACAAACCACTGATATGTAACAAAACAAGAATGAGTCTCCAAAACATTATGCTAACTTAAAAAAACAAGACATAAAAGAATACTGAAAAAATAAATATACGCTAATTTCAGTGTCCGAGAAGCACTCAGTACAATTCAGCATCCATTCATGATAAATGCTTTTAACAGAGTAGGAATAATAGGGACACCTTTAGTCTGGTAAATAATACATACAATAACTTACTACACACTTAATGGAGATTTGATAAAAGCTTTCTCCCTGATGTAGTGAACAAAACAAGGATGTTTACTATTTTATTCCTGAACAGAAAAGAAAAAATAAAGCAAGGCAATAAATGCATTAGAATCTGAGACTGAAAAATAAAATTATCATTTTTTGTTGATGGCCTGATTTTTATATATATATATATATATATATATATATATATATAATCACTATTAGAATAAATTAATGAATTTAGCATGATTTAATAATACATTGGCAGCATATAAAATATATTATTTCTCTACAACAACAATAGAGAGAAAAAGAAATCTAGAGCTGGCTAGATAGCTCAGCACACTAAGCATCTGCTTAGGCAAATGCAGGGACTGGGGTTGGGTCTCCGGCACTACATGCTGTGCCGGCCCTGCTCCAGGGCATGCTGATCCAGCCACTGTGACTGTGCGTGGTGGCACATGCCTGTAATCCCAACACTGGGGAGGCTATAAGCAGAAGGATCAGTATGAGACCGAGCTGCATAGTGAGGCCCTGTACCAAACGCCTAAATAAAAAATATGAAAAAGAAAAAGAAATCTAAACCATTTCATTGTTCATGATAATTCTAACAGGGTCAGATAGCAGAAATAAACTTAACAATAGATGAGTAAGAGCATTTTATTGAGAGTAAATGAAGGAGACATAAATGGAAGAGAAATATATCATTTTGACAACCTGAATATTTAATATTCCAATGACATCAATTAATGAAAAATTGATCTACAAACTCAGTATATATTGGTTGGAATGCTAGATTTTGTTGTTTTTTATTTATACGCTGATATTAAAAATTCTCATGGAAATGAAAGAGTCCAAAAATAATAAAGACAGGGGCCAGGGAGATGGCTCAGTAGAATAAGCGCTTCCCTGGAAAGTGCAACAGTCTGAGTTTGATTCTCAGTTCCACAAAAACAAAAAAAATGAAAAAAAAGAAAAATAAAGACAACCTCTGGGAGGTCATTAATGAGGTGATTTTAATTTTCATATGCAAATCCAGAGGACCACGAATAGTAAGATCATCCTGGAGAAGGTGAAGAAAGTGGAAAGACTCAGCAGAAATTCAGAAGATTATCAATAGCTACTTTGAGAATCTTTACTCTCACAGA
>NDGM010980307.1:0-10150 GCA_002564305.1 Octomys mimax | reverse complement strand
AATAAACCTTTCCTTCCTTCATTTTGAGTGTCAGATATTTGTCCCAGCAACGAGTAAAAAGTAACTAAGACACTACTATATCAAGAAGGAAAAGAACAACATGTTCATAATACTAGATGCAGGGAACACATGTGACAAAATCTAACTTTTTCTCATGACCAGACCACCGCAGTAGGAATAAAAGGGAACTTCCTCAACTCAAGGCAGGGCATCGATGCAACGCCTCCTCCTGGCATACTGAGTGGTGCCCCACTGAAAACAAAGATTCCACTCCATTCAGCAATGCACCAGAGGTTGCAGCTACAGCAATCAAACAATAAAAAAAAAAAAGACAAAGGACTTCTATCTAGAACATATAAAGAAGTTTTAAAAACCAGGCCCTGAAAATTCAATGACACAATCCAAAAATGGGCATCTGAGATGAATATACACTTCTCAGATGAAGAAATATAAGTGGCAGATAAATATAAGAAACAATGTTCAGCATCGCTGGTCCTCCAAGGAATGCAAACTAAAACAACACCGAGATTCCATCTCATCCCGGAAAGAATGGCTATTATCAAGAAACCAACCAATAACAAATGCTGGCGGGGCTGTGGGGGAAAAGGAGCCCCTCTCTTCTCTTGGTGGGGTGTAGACAGGTACAGCCACCGTGGACATCAGTAGCGATTCCTCAGAAAGCCAGGCCTGGAGCTCCCATTCAACCCAGCTGTTCTCCTTCTCAGTATTTTCCCATAAAAACTGGAAACATCACACCACAGCAATATATGTGCACCCGTGTTTATAGCAGCACAATGTGTAATAGCTGAATCTTGGAAATAACACAAATGTCCGTCAACTGAGGAACGGATAAAAAATACAATAGAGTATTATTTAGCTATAAAGAAAGATAAACTCAAGGCTTTTATAGGCAAATGTATGCACCTAGAGACCGTACTGATAAGTGACATAAAACAAACTCACATGTGTACACATTGTATTGTTCTGCTAGTGCAAGAAACTGAAAGAGTAGGTGACATGCAAAAGATACAATAGATATAGCGAAAGAGAAAGAAACTGCTCAAAAGGAAAGAACAACTGGGATGAGAGAAAATGGAAGAGAAGGAAGAGAAAAGGAGATCTGTACATATACACAGACATTTAAGATGATTGTACGATCAGTTTCTATTAGTTCAATGAAAGGAGCAGTGAGTGCTTGTACTGTTGAATCAATTCCGCATTCCTGTACTTAGCAATCCAAGCAACTACTTTGAAGATAACAATATGCAACATAATAATCATTGTTAATTTCCTATCCTCCTGTTTTGAAATTCTGTATCTTTTTCTTTTCACTATTTAAAATAAGAAAAGGCATCCAGACCTGAGAGCAGGCGAAGTCCCTCTCACGGTGTGTGCTTATAAGGAGCATATTGTAGTGAATCTGTTCAAAGGAAAGAGCTGGGGCTGGCAGATAGTTCGGTGGTGTAAGCGCTGGCTAGTGTAAGGACCTGGGTTTGATCCCTGGTACTGCATGCTGTGCCATGCCAGCCACTGAAACTGGCTGTGGTGGCACATGCCTATGATTCCCCCACTGAGGAGGCTGAGACAGGAAGATCACTATGAATCTGAGCGTAGCAAGCCCTATATCCAATAAATAAATATTTTCTTTTAAAAAAGGAAAGAACTGATGAATAAGCCCAGCAAAGTCACAAGATACAAAATCAATACATAAAACACCTATAGTGATACCTCAGGTCACGACCTCAATTCTTCCCACAATTCTGTTAGCAAACCAAACGAGGTGAGAACTGAATCAAATTCCCCATGAGTTCAACCCTGAACCAACCAGTGAATTTGATTTAGTTCTTGTCCAATTCAGCTGCAATCAAAATTGTGAGAAGAACTAAGTTTGTGAATCAAGGTGCCACGGTGTTGCATTTCTACAAGCTAGCAAAAAAATAACATGCAGTGAAATGAATAAAACAATTCCATCAATAACACTACCAAAAAGCATACAATCCTTAGAAGTAAAGTTAGGAAGCACACAACTGATACCCTGATAGCTACAGAAAACATTTGAGAGAAATTAGAGGACTTAAAAGAAGGGAAAATCACCTCCTGTTCACAACTGCAAGTGCTGATATTATCAAATGCCAGCGCTCCCTAAAACCACTGGTGAAGTCAGTGGAATTCCCACAGATAGCCCCGCGACGCTTTTGCGTACTTCCAAGCACAGGAAGCCTGTGACTGTCTAGCCAGTCTGGAAAGAAGAGTCGAGGAGGAAATGTTTCCCGACTTAAAACTTACCATGAATGCAGAGTAGTCAGCAGAGTGTGGTACTAGCAAAGGCGACACAGAGAGAACAGGAAGCCACGCGGGGGCTCAGGGGCGAGCCCTCGCACGTGTGGCCAACCGATTCTCAGCGCGGGGCTCAAGATCACGCAGCAGGGAGGAGAATCTCAGCCACAGATGGTGTTGCAGACTTGAATGGCCTCAGCCAAGAGGATAAAACAGGGCCTACCTCACACCCTATGCAAAAGGTAGCTTAAAATGTATTACACAGAATTGTAAGCACTAAAACATTGCTTTAAAAAACATTGTCTAAAAATGTTTTTTAAATATAGTAAATAAAAATAAAAAATAAATTAAAAAAAAGGGGGCCGGGGATATAGCTCAGCAGCATAAGCGCCTGCCTGGCAAATGCAAGGTCCTGAGTTTGATCCCTGGTACTGCCAAAAATAAAAATAAATGAAAATAAATAAATAAAATATAGGAAGAACTTTTCATGTTCTCAGCTATGACACCAAAATGTGCCAGCAACAACAAAAGATAAACAACTTGGACTTCATCGACACTAAAATCTTTTGTGTTTTCTTGATGATTATCAAGAAAGTAGAAGGTAATCAGCAAACTGGAGGAAAATATTTTCAAAGTATGTATCTCTGACAAGAAAGTAGAATACAGAATAGGTGAAGAATTCTTAAAACACACTGGTTAAAAAGAACAAATAATTCAATTTAAAATGAATATTAATCCTGAAAAAATATTATACACAAATAGCCAATGAACACATGTAAAAATGTCCCACTTTTTTAGCCCCTGGAGAAGTGTGAGTCTCAACTACACTGATTAGGGGCCGGGGAGACAGCTCAGTAGAATAAGCACTTGCCTGGCAGGCGCAAGAGCCTAAGTTCAATTCCTGGTTCCACCAAAAAAAAAAAAAAAAAACCTGAGGGAACAGCTAAACTACACTGATTATCATTTCCAAATGAATAGGCGGATGGTGCCCAACGTTGGCAATGACAGGGAGAAATTAAAACCCTTGCACACTGTTTGTTTTTGTGGTACCAGGGATTGAACTCAGGATCCTGTGCTTGCCAGGTTAGTGATTATCCTACTGAGCTATCTCCCTGGCCCTGACTCCCTTGCACACTGAATGGCGTGTGTGTAGCTCCTGTGGCAAATGGACAACACCCTGAGGTGTTAAGCCCAGAGTTCCCACATGACCAGGTCTTGCCCCTCCTGAGTGCCACACCTAACAAGAGCAAAGAAAGCATCGACCACGCATGGCCCCGGCCAGGGGTCTTGTGGCAGCCTCATGCACAATGGTGATAAGCGGGGGAAACCCAGTGTCTATCAGCTGAGAGGGCAGTAAATCAAACGTGATGTCCACACGGTGTGGCATTACCTGGCAAGAAGTGGAGTGGACAGCAATGGAATGAGCCTCACACATGCCACACTTCTGTCACACTTCTGTCACACTGAGTGGCAGAAGCCAAATACAGAAGCCACCTACTGTGTGTCAGGTGACACAAACTTGCCCAAATAGGGAAACTAGTGCTGCACACATTTCATGGAAAGGCCATCAGAAAACAAGGGGTGTCCAGTAACAGACGCAGTGCCTTCTCGGGGGAGGAGGACAGAGGGTCCCGATGCTGGCCGTCGTGGTCGCTAGAGTCCATAAAGAGCCATGCCACTGCCTGGCTTAAACCAGGGACTGCACAGAGGCAAGATGCCCTATTAGTTTAGTTTCCACAGCTGTGCTAAGTACCTGAGAGAAAAAACTGAAAAGGAAGAAGGCTCCATCTGGGGTCAATTGCTGAGGTCATCTTGAGCCTGTGGCAGCACAGAATATCAGAGCAGAGGAGCCCGCTTCACTGCCCAGCACTCAGGAAGCCATGAAGGGGTCAGGAAGGACCAGGGTACCAACAGCCCCTTCCAGGCCATGCCCGTGACCTCACTTCCTCCCCCAGGCCCACCCCCAGGGGGCCCACCCTTACCCATGGTGCCTCAGGGGTGACCACGTCACTCAGGAACCCCTGGAACCGCGATAGATCCAGTCTGGACCAGATCTTCACAAATCTGCTTAGCAACAAGAGTTCTATTCAGAAGCAACTGTGAGAACCCAGTCCCCACGGTGTAAGTCAGACATGGAAGGCACTTGTAAAAATCTAATCAGTGCCACTGTTTCCCACCAATAGTTTTATTTATTTATTTATTTTTGAAGATGCATTTCTATAATGGCGTGTTATAATGGGTGGTCATGTTACTTTTTAATGAATTAATAAACATTTTCACCTTTAATTTTGGTACAATATACAAAAGCTCTATGGGGTCCTCCATTACTCTTTAGAGTGTAAAGAGCTCTTGAAAGCAAAGTGCTTGAAAGCTGCTAAATGCCAGGAGGTGGGTGTGAAGCAAGGCCTGGGCGTGTCCTCCTGAAGACAGCGCATCTCTCCGAGGGGGCATCCCTGCCTCCTGCTCCTGAGAGGTGAAGCCAAGTGGTGGCAGCTTGTGGGCTTCTGGGGCAGTGACAGAGAAGCTGGGCCGTGGTACAACCGACCCGCTTGGGTGACAGAGGTGAGCACTTGGGGCATGGGGGGGGGGGCTGGCTGCTCAGCCTAGCTTTGTCACCGTGATGGTGACCAAGAAGCAGTTGGGCATTGGCCACCAGGGAGGCAGAAAGCCACAGAGGAGGGCAAGCAACACCTTTGCTGGCTTCTCTGAGGCCCCTGGGACTCACAGCCCTGTGCTTCTGGGGTGCCCTGTGGGGTAGAAGGCTTAGCTCCAGGGCCCTGAGGCACATACAGCCCCTGGTATACAGCCCTCACCCAAACCCACCTGCTGCAGAGATGGCCCTTGCTCCCAAGAGCGGATAGGCAGGCCACCTCAGATGTGCCCCGGCCAGAGGGGACCCACCCTGTTGGGTCTGGGCTCCTATGGCAGAGCCCCGCCCCTCCTCCAGTCATTCACTGGCCGGGGTGCTCAAGCTCGTGGCCACCCTCACAGCCCAGGGAAGCACCCGCAGCTCCCTGAGCCAGGCAAGTCTTGGAACTGCTCTGTGCCTGGATGCCTTCTGTTAGAGGACAGGGACAGCATGACACATGCCCAGATCCTGGGGGTCTGACGGAAGGCCACAAGGTGAGAGGCGTGGCTTGAGTCGATATTGACCTTCTTCACGAAGCAGGAAGCAATGAGGGGTGGAGGCAGCTCTGCGGGTCCCATGGTGAGGGGCAAGGAGCCCAGAACAGAGAGGGGTCACTGGAGCTGCTCTGATGTGAAGGCGACCCTGAAAGGCTAAACCTCCAGGAGCGCTGCCCCGCCCAGGGCCAGGACCTCTGAGGGCTTCGTGCTGCAAGCTCAGATGCCAGGGGGCTCCTGGCCATCTCTTCCCAGGCTCACTCTCCAGCACTCCTCTGCTTCTTACTCGGGGATGTGGCTAGGAAGACACCCAGACACTGGCGGTGGGATTCACACACGGAATTGTAGCCCACCCCAGGTAAGTACAGGTAGTGTCCCTCCTCCTGGGGAGCGGTGGGGAGCATTATGCAGCCCCACAGAGCAGCTTCCTCCAACCTCCAGGAGTAGCTCAGCGGTAACCTACAGACACACACAGCCATGCCAAGGGCAGGGCTCAGTGAGGGGGGAGGTGAGCTGGTTCTGCCTGGAGCTGAGCTCTGAGGGGTGATGTCACTTGTCCTCAGAGGCAGTCTGCAGATGGCAGGCTCCGGGATGCTGCTCCTGGGGACCATCTTGGAGAGGCAGGGTTGCACTCGCTGTCACCCCACTGGAGGTGTGAACGGCCCGCTGGTACCAGCCCCCCTAACCAGCAGTTGATAAAGATAAATGAATGGTTCCCAGAATCATCGCCCAGCGCTCGGGTCTCTGGCGGGGAAGTAGGGCCAGGCATGCGCCTCCAAAAGCACATTCTTCATCCCAGCTCATCTGTCTGTTTGCATTAAGGGGCTTGCCCATCCCTGCCTGCCCCTCCACCAAGTGGGGAGCGGCCTTCACCCCGCCGGCATGGGCAAAGGTCTCTCCGGCTCTGCTCCTCTCCTTGTGTGCTGCTGCCTTTGTCTTTTGCCAAAATGCCTGTGAAAGAGCCTGTGATAGAAGTGTGCACGGGCCCTGGCTTCCTCCTGGGGACAAAGAGCACCTACGGGTCACTCGGCCACAAGAGTGTGCCCAGGACCTTGAGAGTTGCCCCAGACAGGGATTAGAGACACAGCTCACGGTGGGCAGCGCTCGCGGCCCCGAGCGGGGGCAGACTCGTTTCTAGGCACAGCCCAGTGTCCCTGCCCCACAAGCAGCCCAGGACAAGACAGTGACCCAGAGCCTACTTCCTGCAGCGCAAGGGTGCCCTGGTCACCTGGCACCTCCTCACAATGCCAGCTGCCAGCAGAAAGTTCACAGCTGAGTCACAGATGCCAGGACCAGCCTTCCTCCCAGGGCTTTTCCTCGCAGCTCCTTCTCCTTCATGCACGCACATGTACACGCACACACACACATGCACACACAAGAACACATGTGCACACACATGCACACACCTACACACACATGTACACATGCACATGCATCACACACTGGCACGAGGACAGTGTGGGGATAGCGTGGGGACCAGGGAGCAGAGGCACGACGTCTCTCTGGAAGGCTTTGCTGCTTAGTCCCCTGCCTTGCTAGACACACCTGAGTGACACATTTGGGTCTGGCTGCCCCTGAGAGCAAGCGTGGGGTGGCAGGGTGCTGCTTGCCTGGGAGAAAGAAGGAAATAACCTTGCCGTGAAGCGAGTGGGCGGCGCTTTGTGGTGAGGACAGCCATAAAATGAGTAGCAGCACGTCCTCTGGAGCTGGAACCTGTATCAGAAGGTCACCGGAAAGGCTGGGACAGGGTGTTCCGAGAGTGGCAGGCAGGAGGGAGCAGAGCAGGCGGGGAGTGGTGGAGGCCCAGCGCCCGTGGCAGGGGCTGTCATAGCCTCACCTGCTGGGGGCAGCCAGGCACCATCTGGGCACCACCCCACTGCACTTGTATCCTCCCTAGCAGCCCGTGAGAGCTGTGCTTCGATGCCCCCCTTTCACAGAGAGGGAAGCCAAGGCTCAGGCAGCCAACTCTCCTGACAGTGGCGGAGCTGAGACGCTGCCCTGGCCTGTTGGGTTCCGCCGGAGCCCTTCACCGGGGCGCCACACGCTCAGCAGGTGTCGTCACTGCATCCGCCTTACATCAGCCACCCAGCTTCTCCTGGTGCTATGCCTATAGGAGGAGTAGGTCAGGGAGGGCCGCGGCTCAGGGAGGGCTGTGAGAGGCCCAGAAGTGCTGGGCAGCCGGCTGCAGCGGTGCAGACAGGGACCTGTGAGTGTGAGGACGTGTGACACATGCACAAAGCCACATGTGCAAGGATGCTGAGGTCTGAAGGGGGCAGAGGGAACCGTAAATGAGCATATGTCACCGTGGGTGGGCGTGGCTGTGTAGCAGCATGGATCCAAGTTCTGGGGCCTGGCGCTGTGGAGTCGAGAGCTGGGGGAGTCCCTGTCATGCACGGAGCATCACTTTGGGGCCGCCATGGCCTCGGGAACAGGGACAGTCCTGAACTCACCCCTTCTGAGCCGGAGACAGCTGGGCACGTGGGGGGGCATGAACAGCTTGGAGGCAGAGCCCAGGGATGGACCCTGCACGTGCCAGGCTACGCTCACAGTGTTGTTGGTGACAAGTGTGGATCACAGCCCTTCTCATTGCTGTGGGCACATGAGGGATGGAAGCTTGGGCCAGACCAGGGGCCAGCTGCTAAAGCAAAGGAAACCCCAGGGCCACTGTTGACCTTGCAAGCCAGGCAGCAGCGGCCTGTCTGCCCTGGCCCCTGGGAGGTGGAGAGCAGGCCCACAGGACCCCCAGACGGGGCCCCAGCCGCCGTGCTCTGCTGATAATAGCTGCGTGGCAACCGCCAGGGCTATGGTGAGCTGCAGCTGCCATTCCTGTCCTGGGGCCGTTGGTCTCCATCAGGCTCCAACCTGACCTTGCCACCATGTCTGAGTGTAGCTGCTGCAGGCTCCTGCCGAGCCTTGCCCTGGCCTCCTGTGGGTCAGCCGGGTCGCACACCCAAAAAGACACTGCGCGTGGTCTGGCCTTGGAGTCGCTTGAGCAAAGAGAAGACCAGGTCAGCCCAGGCCCAGAGCAGGCGGGACCCATCCCGCTGGGGGCTCCCCACCCGAGGGCACAGAGCCTTGCAGAGGCCGCTGGACTTAGCGCAAATACCAGCAGCCCCGGTGAGAGCAGCGCCTGGCGAACGCACGGTATAATTTAGGCAAAAGAAAACATGTTAATGAATGACCGCGTGAGAGCAAAGAGAGCACCCTTAATCCCACCACAACGGCGCTAACTGGAAGGGTTCTGCTCCAGAGCCAGCCGGCGGGCCGCTCCTGTCCTACAAACCACAGAGAAAGGAGGTGAGGCGGCAAAGCTCCAGAGAAGCTGATAAAAGGAGGAGACACGGAGGGCTGGCCGCAGAACGAGTACATGCAGCGCTTTGATGCTCCGGGACGCCAGAGGGTATTTTTCCCCAGCTGGATGGGGAAAAACAGAGAGACAGAACTCAAGGGGGAAGAAGAGGTTGAGTGAGAGGCCGCCTCGCCTGCCCTCACCCCACAAATGCCACCGAGAGCCAGAGCAGGAAGGGCCGACGAGCCCCTGTCTTGCTGGGGAGTTGGGAGGGGGACAAAGGGTGGCAGCTGTGAGCCCACTCTGCACCTCCACGCCAGCCTCCAAACATGCAACTCCACCAGGTGTCGCTGCACAGGCCACCCAGAGAAAGGCCTTCTCAGGCCTCCAGAGGCAGGGGCGGAAAGCGTCGGGTGGGGGTGGCCAGCGGGCGCAGGCTGTCCACTGGGGCTGGGCTCCTGGGCTGGAGGTAGGCAGGGCCCACGGTGGACTGCACCTATCACTCCAAGTGCTTCCTAAGGGTGCTGTGATGGGTCTGATGGCCATGGAGCAGGGCGCAGTCCCTGGAAGTCCCAGTGCCAGCAAGGTGATGGACAGCTCTGGGACGCCTGTCCAAAGATCTCAGCTGCAGGTACCCGGACGCCCCTCACAGACTTAGCCTCAGCCTTGGTCTGCACGCGTTCCATCATTGGCCAGCACGCTGTTCACCACTGGTTACCTTGTGCCAGGCACAGGCTTGCCTTAGTGAGGGAGATAAGAAAGTGGAGTGGACAGATGACTCGTAAGAGGGGGTCCCTGACCTCGGTCCCCTCGTGAAGAGGAGTTCGAGGCGGGGCCCATTTGAATTTTACCAGGCCAGAGAAAAGGAAGAAGGGAGGAGGCAAGGTGGACCCAAAGCCCATGGGCTCCACCCAAGCACACAGTGAGGATGTGGGAGAGGCAGGAATGGAGGGAGGGAGCCAGGCTCCTGCAGGACACTGGGCACAGGCGTCCTTTGTGTCCCTGTTACAGTACCCTGAGCCAGCCCAACAGCACAGCTCACCCCGGGCAGCCGTAGAAGCACTTGGGTCCCATGTCAGCCTGCAGCTAGACAGTCACCCTGACCCCCTCACAGCCCTTTTCATGAGCCATGGAGAATGCCACCTGCAGTTTACGAATACCATGATTAGCAGAAGTCACGGCAGCTGCCGGCAAGCAGCTACTCACAGTCATAACGTCAGAAGCCGCCTCTGCCTCTCAGGACAGAGAGGGGTGCAGGGGGCCCCAACTTCAGGGTGGCAGGAGGAGAGGAACCCAGGACACCACAGCAGAATCAGCTGGCAGGGGTGCTCCACCAGCAAGGGATAAGAAGCTCAGCGGATTAAAGCACCTGCAAGCAGGCACGGGGGCCAGGGATTCGATCCCCAGGCCTGCCATGCCAGCCCCACCCCCAGGGTGCGCTGAGATGGCAATTGAGACTGG
>NDGM010980298.1:0-15525 GCA_002564305.1 Octomys mimax | reverse complement strand
TGAACTGAGACCCTTGCGCTTGCCAGGGAAGCGCTTATTCTACTGAGCCATCTCCCCGGCCCCCAGCCTTTCTTATTTGATCAACTTTCCCATCTTTTGCTACTTTACTGATAACTAACTGCTCAGGGAAGGCCAAGTAGCTAGTGTAAAAAAGCAGAGTCTTTTTCTCTTTTAGATTTCCTTAAATTCTATAGTTTGAGACTACGTATTAAAAAGAAAATAAATTGTTCACCAAAGCTCAAAAATTTACAAGTGGCTGGGCAGTTCCGTGCTATGTCCTGCAAGACGGAGGAAGTTCTTTGCTCAGCCAAACAAATGTCCACAGCCAGCTCCTTGAGTAGCAGCCAGCACTGCTGATGACAGTGACATGCACTTCCACGGGAGACACAGCCTTTCAATTTCCCTTCTGCAATGCTTGTTATTGTATCATTGCACATAGCTTCGTCCTTTCTCTATGAAATGTGCTGTGTTATTCATTCACTATTAGCTAAAATATTGTTAATTTCTAGAGATTTTTCCTATTGCTTAAACAGATGCATAATTCCTGTACTATCTCTGGGAAAAATATGGCATGTGTACAGAATGTATATGGACTTTTCCTCATCGTTATCCTCTAAACAACACAGCATAGCTACTATTTTCATACCATTTACATTATGCTATTATACATAATCTAAAGATGACACAGTACCCAAGAGGGTATGCACAGGTTGTACGCAAATCCTCGACCATGAAATATTCAGTATCCAAAGATTTTGAAACCTGTGGAAGTCGGAGAACACATCTTCTTTCATGTACAGAGGCCAACTGTAACTTGGAGGTGAGTTATTTTTCATATAACATCTCCTAAACCAAGTATTGTTAGCCAAAACATTTAACTGTTGGAAACAAATATATTGAAAGGAGATGGACTGATACAACTTGACAATATAGTGTCATAAGAACACATGGAATTAAGTCCTATAAACTCAACTTTTAAGAAGACACAAGAAACTCACTAAAAGTGTAATTTGAAGGCTTAAAATAAATGACTAAAACACTGATGGGTTATTGATGTTGCGTTTCTAAAATACTGTGGTACTCTGAGTGACACACTTTGTGTACCCAGTTTTTCTCGGTAGCACAATAATTATATCTCTCACTTTGCTGGAATACTATGACTCCTTTGAGACAACTACACTGTCACTTTTTTATTCCATCCATTTTAGTAGATAATTTAACTTCCACCACTTCTAATACTGCTTCTAGCCCAGAATTTTGAAGATGAGGTCTATGCCAACAAATGGAAGGTATCTGTAGACAGAACAGCCATGTGACCCTGGAGATTGGACTTTGAGCAACTATCCTCTGTCCTAAGAAATTCCAGCATTCTCTGGAAATGTGCAAGGGGTCTATCAGGAAAAAGACAGTGGGGAGAAAGAGTGCATGGGATTTTGGTCTCCAGCCCCCTAACCCCTAAAGTGAATTAGAGTGCTTAACACTGTATCTAATTTAATGAATTAGGGCTTCTCATGCTATTTCATTTTTTAAAAATTTCAGCCTTTATATGAAAAGTTGTAAAACCCTTGAACCACTGGACTTGATTCTAAGACTTGTATTAACTTTAATACACTAGGTTTACAACTTCCTTGGAATATTTCAGACAAAGGAGAGAGATGAGAATATTAGTCTGTATAGAAATGGGCTCTAATAAAAATTCTCAAGCAGCCAAGTGTTTAGGTGTTCATTATAATCACCAGGGACTTTGAGGGGCTCAGAGCTGCATAAGTACAGACCACAGCACATGCCATGGTGCTCAGAAATGAGGCAGTGCACGCAGTCATGGCAGGAGCCCACCCACCAGTCAGCACGTGCCAGGACCTGTCCCCAAGAGTCACCTGACCCAGCTCATGTTGATAACCATACTAGAATAGCAGTTATTTATGGGGCTTATTTCATTTGAACTTCATCTCCTCTGACTTTGTGTCCCAAATCCTTCAGTAACAAAATAACTTCACTATCCCAAAGTGCATCTTGGATCCCTAGTACTTGTCAGCATGTCTGGCCCGACTTTAAAGTGAAAAGATTAGTTTGTGTGTGTGGTTTGTGAAAATTACTTTTATCTTCTGATCACAGTTGATTTATAGGGCACAACTGAAGTTTCAGAATGCCTCGGAGGGTCATGCACACAGCTCACTTTCAACTGCTCCCAGAATTGACCTACAGAAATGGTAGCCAAGACAAATGTCAGTTTTCCTGACATATTTAATGGTAACATGCTAAGGCTCACATGAGAAGCTACCATAGAAATTTTTCTGCTTCCCTAGTCCAGAAACACATAATAATAAGAACTGAGACAGAGCAGGCTTTCTAAGTATGGTGGTAGGGAGATAGGTAGGACTCTGAGAGATTCGGGGGTGGGGTGAGCAGTGCCTTTCCTCATACTCACCTCCCATGGCTTCTTTGGGGGAAAACAAAGTAGACTGCCCCAGCCCAGCTACTTCTAGTTAGACATATTCTGGCTTTCAATATTCTAGAATGTACAAACTAGAGATGACTACAACACATTCAATTTACCTAGCCACTTGATCCAAATGTATAAATGGTATTTAACAATGTGCTGGCTGTATCCAAATACAAGAACAAAAATGTAATGCCCAGAAGACTAGCTCTTCTAACATCTAAATTATTATTATGCAAATGAACAGACACGATTTGGGTACTCGTGGCACAGAAGGAGTCATACTTTACTAAGTCATATATTACTGACTCGTACATTACTAAACATGCCTTTATGGCAAAGACAAGTTTAGTGATACTATTAAGGAGTAGAATATGAGGGAAAATAAGGGATTCATTACAACTCTCATACATGGCAACTAAAGCTGAAATGGAATCTCCAGAGGCAATATCAGAAGCGTAACAGCAATTCCACACAACTCTAGAGTCCAAGAAATTACAAAATGGAAGTGCAAACACTGTCCCAAATTGGTACATTTAATTATATTTGTCTCATCTGTTCTACTGTCGGAATGTTAGGCTCCACTCCAAGCTATGAATTTACCTGCTAAACGACTACACTGCTTGACTGATATAAAGGTACAATTTACAATTCTAGGTTCTTTGAAGTATCTTAAAGCTTATGGGATTTTCTAGTCTTCAAGATGAAGAAAGTAATAGCTTTCTCCCCCAAATTGTTTCCATTGAAACAGAAGTCAAGGAATAGAAGTCAACTAGGGATCTCACTGGAAAGAAGCTGGAGAAAAGGAAATCCTGCTATTCAGCTCAGTTCCTCCTCCTCGTGGTCACAAAGGGGACCTGCCTGTCACCAAGCGGTGTTTCCTTAAGGAATCAAATGCCTTAGAGGTGACTGGAAGGAAGCAATGACGCCCATAGAGGGCCCAATTTGTAGGTGATTTCCACTACAACACTGCACTCTTCTGCATTTTCCTCCTTTTAAAAAGTCAGCTTTTAAAACAGTATTTTTGATTACAAGATTGCTGAACAAATTGCCAAAACAAGCAGTAACTATCGATGTCTAAAACTTAGGCATGCGCATGCATAACAGGCATTTCAGCACAAAATCATCAGGATCTGGGTGTTAAATACCATGATGCATCAAACCACAGCCCAGAACTTCACCCATCTCCACCAACCAGAGAGTGTGGGGATGCTGCTATGTTTAAGCATCACATACTGGGCTTCAGCATGCAGCCTAGACTGACTCATACATTGTTTTCACATCCTCGGCTTCCATCAAACCACCAAGTAATGTTTATAACATGGTAGGATGGAACTAAGATATTTTCATGATAGGCTGGGGATAGTTTCCACTTACGATAACAGATTGATGTTATTTGAACGTCTAGCAAGTTTCCCCTTCGGCAGGAAATGCCCCCCTGGGTTGCAAAGCAGTCCAGATTCTGGCTTGTTTCCCCACCAGCTTGCTGCCTAATTCTGTGGATGAGACATGTCTTCCCCTGCCTGACATTCAGATATTGTTTTGGTTGATGCCATGTAGTTGGTTTTGCACAATTACAAAGCAATCAGAAGCACAGCAGGTTATTATGGCCTCCTACACGTTCTCTGGATGAACTAGAAGAGTTCATCAAACCTCTTGCTGAATCTATACCCTTCTCTTCAAAAATCCCCAGCTGAGGCAAGCACAGAATCACTAACATAAGAAAGAGAAATGGAATGTTTGAAATAACATCTTCTTAATGACTCAAACAAGAGAAAGTAAGAACACTGCTCCAAGAGGCCATTTGTCCTTGGTCCTTTGGGTAGTGGGGCATTTTGCCAACTGTCACTACTGGACAACTAAAAGTACTACACCCAAATTGTTATATTCATATGACTGGAACAGTTTCACATGCATGCACAGAGGCACTCTAAGCTGCATTGTTGTTTGGCCTTTCAAGAAGGTAATGTCTTCCATTCCACTCAAGTAACATTTATAGTATTTCATTTTGCTTTTCTTTGCTCAAACTGCTTGCATGTCATCTTATATAATTGAACATTACCACCCCCTTACTGGATGTACTCTTTCCATTGCTGTGTGACTTGATAGGGAAAAAATGCGTAGTATAAGTGAAAAATCTATGTTGATAGGAAAGACAAGTTTACATGATAAATTTATGTTAGCAAAGTAGCTCTAGGCTGTTGGTTTTTAAAATTGAATCCAGGGCCTTTGAACCAGCTACGTACCTGGCCCATCATTTAGAGACAGGGTCTTGCCAAGTTGCCTGGGCCAGGCTCATTAATGCCTCTTCTTAAGCCATAGGAAAAGGTGTTCCAACTCAAGGCCATGATTAACACTCATTTCCACTCCTAATGGACGAAAAAGTGCCTCTAAGTCAGTCACCTGCTCACATTATGAAAAAGAGGTACTTTTACTTCCATTTACTTCATATATCAATCATTTTCATGTACTTAGAGGGTAAATAAGGACCTCAGCAAACATCTAGCATGCTTTTTTATGTCTATCTGACTTCTAAGCATATGACTGCCTATGCTACCTTTAATGATTATCACTGAACAACAGTGGCCAGGTTCATGGTTCAGAGGCTAATACCCAAATGGCAAATGTCTCCCATTATTCAACCTAAACTTATTTTCAGGAATAAGTAGAAGAGCAAGCCATCATCCTCCTAGCTACATCACCTTCTATGAACTGCATCACTTGTTTGTCCCATTGTGGCTGTAGCTCCGCTCCACCAGCTACCAGTATACCTTCACCTATCCATTAACTCTTAGAAAGCCAGAAGTCAAGTGAGGCTATGCAAATCAGCTTGTTATCCACTGCTAGAGCTTTCATTTTTCATCAGTCACTAGATTTTCTCCTTTTGTGAATTTCTAAAAAGGTACTCCACCTTTTCCTATGTCTTTTTTAGCTAGTATTTACAGAAATGGAAGGGATTTTGGTCATGGGCTCCAAAGCACACTACTATTATTTTCTTGCTTATCCCTTGCCACATCTGTGAATTCGTGTTACTGCTAAATATCAGCCTCACTAAAGTGGAAGCTCCATGAGGCTGGACACCAAGGCTGCTCATTCATGAGCACACTCCCAGTACCTGGTGCAGTATCGGGCCAACAGATAGCGGCAGACTCACTTGAGCCAGAGAACTAACAAAGGTCTTTTGACATCATTGCCCAGCACTCTTTGGAAACATGAAAAACTTTGTAAAGGCCATACCTGGGCAGGACCTGTCCAAGACTGTGTAAGATGTTAAGGACAAAGCTGAGATTACTTTGAATCCTTTATTTCCCACACACATGCTCCATCTGGCCCACCCAGAGGCCATACTACTGGGGAGAACAGCACTGAAAACGCTGATCTAAACATCTCTGGGTTGGTTGCCTGATCCCGCTTGTTATTTATCAGGGGGATCATGGAATCTCTTCCGTATTCTTGGTGTTCACACACGTTATGTAAAACTCTAAGAACAGAACCCAAGACAAAGTTTTACAGCCATTGCAAAGAGCCAGGAGATTCTCTCCTATGAAGGTAAAATTTTACGAGGTCAAACAACCAATATCAGCTATTTTTCCATAGCTCAGTGACTGTTCAATACAATATCCTTTTTGATGATATATAAAGGCTTTTGTAGTACATTATTTAGAGTTTCTTTTAAAGCAAATACTTTTAAAATAGAGTTCCTCTTGAGCTCAGAAAAAAAGGAAATGTGGATTATCAAGGGGGACACAATGATCGAAACTAGACTGTAGTGACAGGTGCCCAATAATAAATTTATTATTAATATTAAGATCAGTAGTGATAAATTATAGTCCAATTAATCATTTTGGAAGTCTGAAAATGATTCAGATAATTCATCTACTTTTTTTAGATTTCAAAGTATTTATGAAATTTAAGTTGGCATTAAAATTTTTTTTTTAAATCTTTTACTATTCATGCTTTTTTCTTTTCTTTTGGCAATACCAAGGATTGGACACAAGGTCTGCACGGGCCAGGCAAATACTCTACCACTGAGCTATATCCCCATCCCTTCTCCTTCTACTTTGAGACAGGATCTTACCAAGCTGCCAAGGCTAACTCCAGATTTGCAGTCTTCTCGCCTCATTTCTCAAGCCTCAGGAGCATCGGTGTGCAGCGCCACCGCACCGCACCCTCCTCCTCCTCCCACGCTTCACCCAAAGTGTCAAAAGTGCTCCCTGTAATTTTTGTAAAAATAATTTTGGGTACGAATATAAATATCTATAAAGCACCAACCTTCATATAGCAGTAAAAGACTAATGAGTATGATTATCCATATGAATGATCTATGGGTATATTTACTTAATTAAGCTTAGTATTTTATCAAGGACCTACCATTCCTAGGGCATTGGGTTCTGAGCAAGTTACACATTAATCTTCTGGCCTTAGTTTCACCATCTATAGAGTCAAGGAGCACCTAAGAAAAAGAATAGCACTTAGTACTTAATGCATACTAATGTGCCAGGCCTTTTACATTATTACCCTATGGAAAAGATATTATTAGCCTTAGGCAGGTTGAGGGGACTGGGCCAGAAAGAAGTTTGCTAATTTTACTAAGGTTACACAGTTATTTTTAGTAGCAAATTCATGATTCCAATACAGAATTATCCAGCTCCAAAATCAACATTCTCCAATCCTCCATAGACTCTGGTCTTTTGATTTCTTCAGGGGCAGCATGAGTCCTGACCTTTAGCATATTAGTCACCTGGAGTCCCAGATTCCTCATCTATAAAAGGAGATTATTAGTACTTAACTCTCTAGGTAGTTTTATGAAAATTTAAGAGTGGATCTGCTACAATTACGAGGCTTGCAGTGAAGACTTCATCATCCGTCTCCCGCAGAAGTTCCTTCCTGCGTATATATTGCAAAAATCTATAAATTTTATAACTTCCTTGTAACCTACCTGGATAAACCTCCTTGGGACAGAGATCTAGCAAAAGTGATTACAGTGAACCCAAACAACCCGGCTTTACTTCTCAGCTATCAAGTCCTTGGCTCTGTGGCAGTGACTGTCAACAAGAGTGTCAACTTCAAGGGGTGGGCATCTGTCCACAGGAACTGAGCTGTGGTCACAGACTTGCCTCGCTCTGCCCCACCAACAGATGTCTGGGTGACAACTCGTAGTCACTGCAAGCCAAGGGTAGAGCCAACCCAGGTGGGAAGTGCTATATCTCCCCTCTAATCCTCTTGGCCCGCCTGTTCATTCCCTACGGCAATACCTCACTGACCACACTTCAAAATTCCTTGTTTTCTCCAGGACACTACTTTCAACAGAACACCTCGATTCTGATGTGTCTGGTGAGTCCACAAGCAGAAAGGAGTGTGTCTATAAGCATCATGTACCATCAAGAAGCCTGTTTGCTTCTGTGTCTTGGAAGGCACGCCCTCAAAGGTTACCTTGCATGTAGCCAGGTAAAAACTGATGTGACGTGGCGCTCTAGTGGTGGCAAGAAAGTAAAACAGTTGTTACACAAGGAAAAAAAAAAAAAAAGCCAAGAAAAAACACCATTTATTATTAATTACCATGTTCGAATGAATAATAGTTCCAAATAATCATCTTTGGTAAACTGAATGGAGTTGTTTTCTTCCAGATTACAAGTTAGACTTCAATAACCAGCCCACCTTTGACATCATGAAGCAGTAATATCTCCTCGGAAAATAGACCTCAGGGTCACAGAAGTCACTTTTTTCCTTTCTACCAAACTTGTTTAGCCTCCTATTGAACACCAGCTATGTTTCAGATAGATAGCAAAAGTACTTAATATGAAAAAAATGCTAGGCTCATGAAAAGGAAGCTATCAAATGGTTCCTCTTCTAAAGAAACTTAGATCATAAATAAAAGTAAAATAAAGGAGATGTGTAGGAAACAAAAAAGAAGACCGGTTGGAGATGTGGGAAGGGTCAAGGGATCAAAACTGATCAAGATATGCTATGTACGTGTACCAATTCCTCAACATTAAGCATAGCCGTTATGTCTTGCATACACTCATCATAATTTTTAAACGCTGGACTCCAGTGGTATGAGTCTTGTACTTCCAACTCTCTGGGGAATTTAAATAAAAGGCTGTCATGAGTTAATTCCTGTACTAGCAATGCCTTTCTTGAATACTCAACTTTGGATATCTTTCCAGCATAAAACAACCAAAAATGAGATCCACGATGTTAAATGTAAACATTTTATTTTCCTGTTAACTAATATGTCTTCTCAATCAAAAGAGTTCAATTAAAAACTATGATCAACAGAATATAAATAGTACTATTTTATGCTGTACAACTTAGAGTTGTTACGGTATTTTAAATTTCTAAGCATGATTTAGGTATATCAAAACAAGTTATCGTGTGAGGAAATAAAATAATAGAATATAAGAAAATAAGGAACTGGCCTTTCATATCCTGTGCCACTTTAGAATGGGAATATGTTCTAAGAATTGTGTCTTTAGATGATTTCATCACTAGACAAACATTACACAGTACACATATACAAACTAAGGTAGCCTGATGTCCTGAGTCCACAACCACCATCATCCATGTAGCTTGCGAATCACTAGGACATCCTTGTGCAGCCCAGGCCTATACAAGTCCCTAAGAACCATATTCTTGACCATTAAAGAAAATGTAAGAGACTCAGTCTCTACACATAATGACAAAAGAAACTAAAGTGTTCATAAATGCATTAATATCATTTATCTGAAACACCTCAAGAGCCTTCGGGTTTGTGACTTAGATCACAGAATCTATCTCCAGGTGATTATCAAGCCTCAGAGAACTGTGAACGAAGATTTAGCGATTCTGGGGAAAGGGATGTGATTCACAGTTTTCTCTTCTCTGTCCTGCTATTATGCTATCATTAATATAGTTCTCTTAAACCACCCAGAAAAAAAATGGTAAAAGTATGAGCCTTTTCTGAGAAATCATTAAGTAGAGTTTGTAACATAAGGCTCAAGATACAGAACTACTGTCCTTTTATGTCCTTTTAGTCTTCATCTTTCACTATGGAATAGTAAAGAGAATTATTTTGATAGAGTGGACCATAAAGCACAGCAGTGTAGGTGTTTTCTAACATAATCATGTACCAAAGGATAAACAGAAACATGCATTAGGACAACATTACCAGAATCTAACAATTCTACAGTCCTTTTCACCAGACATTAATTTCATTAAACTGAAGAATATTCACAGTCTGTGAATCTAAGCTTTTGTCTTTGTACATCATCTTGCCCCTATTTTCCATGGTAATTCTCTCCATCTCTTTTGCTTTCCCTACCAGACCTTGGTATGCTGCTTACAATAATATCTGAGGCTTTATTTGCCATCCCTTTGACTGAGACATGTTGATTTTATTAAAGCAAGTTGGGTCTGTGTTTTTTCTTTACTGCTATTACAGGTAGACCTGACAGACACAGGACTTTTGATTTCAAATGCACTGCTATGGAGGAGACCCTGTTAATAAGTTCCATTTTACCTGCTGGGCAGTTACACTCTGAAGGTGCTTCTCTTGCGATTCTTATTTTAGCCATATGTTCATAGGATTTCTGTAGGAAGAAAAGAGGCATAAACAGTCATCAGTAGCACAGTAGAGGAATGAATTCCTTGGGGACTCTGGCCACATGCCTGATTCACCAGCATTTCAGAGCTTGCATGACTAACATTTACATATGTACTTGGACCTTAGTCAAAAGGTAACTGTACCCAAACCCTAAAAAAAGAAAATGACCAGTGATAGGGTAGCAAGATGGCTGGATTTGTCTGCCATCTTTCTCCATTCAGCCCCACTGCCCTCTCTCTTGGCTGGGCTACACATAAGCAGTCAATGCCAAAACCTGACACTAATTTGTGCACTTCTAGGTAAACTGAGACCCAGCAACAACAGCCACTCTTTCATACATATTGTGCTGCCGCTACTGCCAAACAGCCTCTGTTGAAAAACAAGTTTCAACATTCCCCAACTCTCCCCTAAAGCCACCCTTAAACATCATGCAGATTCCTTTCAATTCTCACCTCCAACAGCTCTGTGTTCAGTTCACAAGTACCCAGCGTTGCACCAAAAATAAAGCTACTTTGTAAAATTTTTAAACTTTTAGTATGAAAAGGCTCAATGGGTGAAAATGTGGATTTTAAATCACATATAGGATTACTTCACTCATAAGAGCAATTGCCTTTTGTGCATTAATAACACCTCTAACTCCAACCTCCATATAAGACGTGAAGCATTTAACAGATGCTATCTCTGCAAGGAATATTGTCCATACAACTGAAAAAGAGTCACATGAGACTCCAGAAAACTAGAGACAGAATGTCCCCTGCCATCCTGGCCACTTTTCCTCCCCTTCACCCTTCCATGTATGTTTAGCAGACAAACGTTAAGGTGGAGCAGGGACGATGACAGACTTAGTGGTGTCAAGAGACATGCATTTGTACAAACATCCACCACACACGCCTGACACAGCTGCACACAGGCAAACCAGGTGTGCACGCATAGGGGCTCTCACGCTGCTCCTGCATCCAGACTCCTGCGGAACATGTTACCCACGTGCAAAATACCCCAGTCTCGCACACCTGAGCCAGAAGGCGCTCCACTTTCTCCTGCACCATGGCCTTCAGCTGATCCAGGGTGTCAGGCAGCAGATGGATGGAGGGTGCACCTTTGGCGGATTCCAACGCGGCGACCCTCGCCTGGAGGTCACAGGTTTTCACCCCGAGGTACAAACAAGAAGTCAGAGCAACCACGGACAGGAGGGCAGCGAGGGCGGCGCACGGGGGCGCGGTGCGGGTGCAAAGCCGGGCTGGGGGCTCTGCTGACCCTTGCTCCCGCGCCCCGCCCTTTCCTGCGGGTTTTTTCGGCAGCATCGCGGCGGGGGTGGCGGGCTGGGCTGCGCCTTCCCCCTCGGACGCCCGCGGGGATCTCAAGAGTAGCGCAAGGACGATTTCTGCGAAGTTCGTTACTGCGACTGCGGGCGCTGCGGTGGACCGACGCGGGCTCAGTGTGGGGACCGGCGTACGAGGAGCATCCTGCGGCGCGGGACGAAGGGACACACGCGCGCCGCCCACCTGGCGGGCCGGGACACCCGGACCTGTTGCTTCGCTTACTTCGCTTATCTCTGTTGGCCGAGATTTGTCCACGGGAGACCTGTGTTCGACCTGGATGCAGGTCCCAGAAAGCGCAGCCCACGAGGAATGGCTAAGGGCACTGGTAGAACCAGGATGGCCCTGGAGTGAACGCAAGGACCGTGGCTGCCCGAAGCGTCTCTAGCTCTTCGCGCGTGTGAGTCTTAAATACCCTCCGGGATCCTGGAGCGTGAGTGCGCGAGGACGCCCCGCCCAGGCCCCGCCCCGCCTCTGGCCTTATTAGCATAATATATTCACCTTCGCCCCACCCGCCCTGGATCCCGAGGGGCGGGAGCGGCCCGGGAGGTCCGTTATTAACATAATATATGCAAATACTGTAGCCGGAGTAGCTGCCCTGATTGGACACGAGCTCGGCGCCCCTCCCCACACACACCGAATAACTTCAGCGTCCCGGATGGCCAGAGCTGGGGGGCCGTAGTGGGGTACGCAGAGCGGGACTGTCCGGCCCAGCCCAGCTGGAAGCCCCCACCGCTGCATGCAGCCTGGAAGTGGGGCACTACCTCCAGCAATGCAGTCCATCGCCCCCGCCCTTCGGCCTCTAATGACGCAGTCCCGGGACCCTCCTCCCTTGGTCAGATCTTGCGCTGCCGCCCCCGCCCAGCCGTGCGCTCCGGGTCCGGATGAGGGTGCTAATGCATTTTCCTGACTCCTTGCTTTGTAGGCTTGAAAAAAGGAGTGTTGGGGCACTCGCATTTCTCCGGAATTAGAAAAGGACTGAAGAATGAGGTCAATTTTTCCCCTTCTCTGTCTCTCCTGTGCGATTCCCTCTGGGTCAAGTTACAGAGTCTCCAGAGGAATTTTTCCAAGATGCCAATAAGTAGCATTTTGCATCTATTTGACGTTGGGGGAACACGTAATGTCAGAGAGGACTCCATTAAGCTCGGACAGACGGCATACTCTTAAGAGATAGCATTATTCTCCTGCCCCTTAAGCTAACCTTAAGTCCTTGCTCATCATTTTAAGCAATCTACAAAATCCTGCACCGAGCTGATCCTTCACGCAGTGTAAACAGATACAGAACTGCTGGGTACAAGAGTGAGGGGATTCCAGCAATATCCTTAAGGAAAGAAACAGACACCACGCGGTGGGGAGACTGAATTTTGCTAATTTCAAAGCCATACTTGCTTACATTTGTATTACATAGCGGTCCATAAAGACCCAGAACATCAGTCACCTGCACACATTGAGATCCGGAGGACCCCACCCCGGGTCTCTTAGTCAAAAGCTACTAGGACAAGAGTGCTGCACGCTTAAGGAGCCCTCCCAGTGATTTCACTGCAAGTTTGAGAGCCCACTGGTATAACACTTTACAAAATACTTCCGTGCCTTTTTAAATTTGAACCTCACAACCCTGTGAACCAAATGAGTCACTGTGCCTGTTTTATATAAAAGCAAGTCACATTTTATCACAAATAAATATATTTCCACGTGCTGAACCCGGAACCCTGGGCAACCCGTGCCAGCCACGGAAAGCTGGCTTGGTGGCACACTCCTCTAATCCCAGCGCTGGGGAGGCTGAGACGGCACAATCACTATGAGTCTAAGGTGCATAGCAAGACCCTGTACCAAATAAATAAAAGATTTAAAAAATTAATGTAGTTCCAATTATAGGACCCAAGCAATGAGCATAGATTTATCTGCGTGTGTGTTTGTGTGTGTGTATTGATTTAATCCAGGACTTCATTCCTGCTTTGTCACTGCGCTATACCCCCAACCTGCTGCAAATGTTTTAATATGTCATCTATTTCTGATTTTCCAGCCACCTCTCTAACCTTTTCCTGCAAAGCTTTTTCTCTGCCTGCCCTCTGAAGGCTCTTGCGCACTGTCGGCATCTCCTGCCCTCCTCTCCTCCACACAGCCTCGCCATCCCAATGCCCCATGGCATCTTTACACTGAGGAGCAGACTCCAGACCTCTGAGGCCTAGCCCTACAGAGTCACCTGCCTGTGAGCCCTTTCACTCTCATGTCCCACTCAAAACTGCAGCTTAATCTACATCTACAATCTACACCTCCAAATTCTGCTGTTTTTCCTGTTTCCCATCTCAGCATGGAGCTGCCATCCATCTAGGATCTCTAAGCCAAGA
Source organism: Octomys mimax (assembly GCA_002564305.1). Classification (NCBI taxonomy): domain Eukaryota; kingdom Metazoa; phylum Chordata; class Mammalia; order Rodentia; family Octodontidae; genus Octomys; species Octomys mimax. Next base: position 1,839 of record NDGM010980298.1, on the reverse strand, counting down.
AAAACCACAGATAGGTTCTACCTCCTCCCTGCCCTCCTCTTCTTCACTCCCTGAGTTCCTTTGATAGGTCCCATTGCTCTTAGGATAAAAGCCACACAGCTTGCAAGCCCCTCACCTCTGCCACTTGGTGTGTGGCTCCTGCACATTCTCCCCCTTTCTCCCCAGCTTCTATGAAGCACAGAGACAATGAAGAACATTTACTTTGCACAAAGCACCACTCTTACAGTTTCAGTAGAAAAGCCCTTTTCTACCCTGACAGTGCTGACAGCAGGTTACATATTTAGCTTTCAGGGTGATGCTCATAGCATGCTCCGTGGAAACTGGCTACGAGAAAGTACTTTACTAACTCATGCATGTGCTTAGAACTATCAGATCTTAGTAGAGAGATAGAGTTGGAATTTGTGGATTTGAGACCTTTATCCAGAGGATTAGATTTGCTTTATGTCTTTGGTGGGCACAATACCTCAGAAATGTACCAGCCGTTAGCACTAAGGTTTCAAACCCCAGTAGAATCTCTGCATCAAGCACAAAGAATGTGTGGATTAACAAAGCTCGGGGGGCTTGAACCTGTGTTGGTCTGCAGATTCATCAGAGCACAGTTGTTATTTCGGCTTCTATGTGGAGAAGGATTCAAAAAAGGTAAAAATAGCACTTAAAAATGCTACCGTCCAGCTGACTCCAATTTGCCTCCAACTGATAGCAATAGTTGTAAAATTTGAACAGCTGGTTGAAGAGCAGGTATGTAGGGGGTAAAAAGCAGCCCCTACCACTGCCTGTGTTCATGCCTCAATCTCCAAGCCTATGAATATGTCATGAAGATGTTACCTCACTTGGCAAAACAGGTTTGCAGAGTTAAGGGTCTTGAGATAAGTACCTTTTCCTCAATTATATGGGTGAGTCCAGTGGAACCGCCCTTAAATAAGGGAGAGGTGGACCATGACAACAGTGTCAAGGAGCATAGTGACAAGAAGCCCGACTTTGAAGATGTAAGGGTCACAAGTCAAGGAATGTAGGAGGTTCTAGAAGCTGGATAAAGAAGGGCACAAGTTCTCCCCTGGAACGTCCAGAAGAAAGGTGTTATGGCTTGGATCTAGATGTCCCACAAAGCCCCATGCACTCATAGGTGGGACCTTTGGAAGGGGAATGGATTAGAAGGGTGGCATAACTGACTTGCTGGTGGTAGAAGGTGGGGTCTGGTAGGAAGAGGCAGGTCACATGGGCATGGCCTGGAAGGATCTCTTCCTAGCTCCTCCATTGACCCCTTGCTTCCTGTTTACCATGAAGTGAGCAGCTGGCTTCCACCAGGCCCCTCTGCCATGCTGTCTTACCTTGGAGTCAGCCAAGTATGTACTAACATCTCTGCACACAAACAGCCACAGTAAAACTCTCCTCTTTGGAATTGCTGGTGTCAGGTAATGTGTTTCAATGACCAGGCAAGTGGCTAAGACAGAAAGCTGCCAGTACTTTGACTTTAGGACTCCTGACCATCACAACCATAATAAGCTGGCGGTAAGTCACTAAATTTGTGATAACCTACTAGTTACAGCAGCAAAGGGAAACTAATATAATCAAAATCACAAGAAATCAGCCTTCATCTGCTACCTCATTATGCGTGGTGGAGGAACACTCCCCAACTCTGTCTTAGAACTCAAGTAGACGCTAGAGTAATAAATCTCATCTCTGAAACACTTCTGCGTGTCTGTCCCATGGCTACACTCCTGGGTAAGCCCATCTTCTCTCTCAACATCTCCTCTTTCTTTTTTTTTTTTTTGTTTTTGTTTTTTTGTTTTGTTTTGTTTTAAAGTCAACAGAAAATGGAAATATACTTTTTAAAGTTTC
>NDGM010980290.1:0-26946 GCA_002564305.1 Octomys mimax | reverse complement strand
CCTATAATCCCAGCTCTTGGGAGGCTGTAAACAGGTGGATCACTATGAGTCCCATCTAGTAGTATGACCCTGAACACCCTGTAGACCCTTCCCTAAAATACAAAAAAAAATTTTGTGTTTATCAATAGTTCATTTAAGAGAAATATGATGAATTTTCTTCATGCTTTGTAAAAGACTAAATGAAACCAATTTATAAAGACTTATTTATCCTGAATTGTAATCACAATTACAATTACTGTGCTAAGTCTAATAATCTCATTCTGGAGGAAGCTACATTTTCATAGCTGACCTATTTCCTACAGAAAATGCTTTCAAACATGTTCTTATCCCTGCCTCCACCCTGGCATAAACACTGCTGGGTTGTGACATTATGGAGACCATGAGTAAGAACCCACAGAACCAGACTGAGTCTGACTGATTGGTTCAAATATTGCAAATGAGCAATGAGATCTAAGGTATAAAGGAAATAATAAGCAGGTGATATCCATAAACTGAGGCAGCAAATCTTGATTTAAAGGTATTGGAAGAGCATTGTATCAAAATTGTTCTTGTAAGCACTGAAATTTTACACTGATGATACATATTTTACACCTTTTAAGTTCTCTTATGAAATGAAAATGGTTTGGGGAGACATAGCAGTTTAATTCAATGTTGGGACAGACTGATGGGGTGGCTGCATCAGACATCTTGCTGGGCTTTGCAGATGGACACTAAGCAAGAAAAAGTTTTCTGAGGGAGGAGCTTGTCTTGGCAGGCAGCTTAGTCCATATCAGCTATTGTTTATTCTACTCTGGTTGGGGCACTAGACTGGAAGGAATGTGACTAAGAAGGATGAAATGCTCTCAAAAGAGAATAGGATTGTTACTCATGGAACATGGTTTTGTGAGGAGATGGTATTACAAGGTAAAATATAAACTGATTTTTCAAAGGATTGTGCATTTTTTCCTCTGATATATTAAGAAAGATTTTCCGATCCAAATTCCTCAGGTAGAGGTCTCAGTCTCAGGTATGGAGAGCTATCCCTGTTCACTTAGCTTCCCATGTTGTCTGATTGTTTTGCAATTTCCTTTCTGAAGTTTTGGGCGCTGCTACAAACAAGTAAGAGTAGGCTGGCTTTATAAATGGAGATAAAAAGTAAGCAAAAATGTTTAATTCCAAATAGGATACTGTAGTTTAAAAGATTCCTCTGTGTACATGGTTTGAATAGAATGATTCTTCTGAAGAAAGCATGGGGGCCAGGGAGATAGCTCAATAGAATAAGTGCCTGCCTGGCAAGTGCAAGGGCCTGAGTTTAATCCCCAGTTCCAGAAAAAAAAAAAGAAGAAGCTTTAAGTGAAGTGAAACCTATAATTTTATAAATGTGAGGTCTCATTTATAATAATATGATAATTCATTTTATACTGCAATGCTTTCATCCATCCGTTTATTATTATAGAACAGAATTTTCTTTACTAGTTTGAGCTTTTTAAAAATTTATTTAGGACAGGGTGTACAGGTTCTCACTGCATAGATCAGATTAGTAGTGATCGTCCTGTTTATAGCCTCCCAAGAGCTGGGATTAAAGGTATGTGGGCCACCATGCCCAGTCTCAATCACAGTTCCAGCACAAGCTCCATAAATATAGATAAACAAGAATATAAAAAGGCATGTGTGCTTTCTTAGTGGTGCTTAGGAGGATAGAAATTTTGAAAAAACTTACTAATTATTCAATTAAAGTCCATGCATTTCAGGATACGTTTTAATTCATTAATAAAAAAGAGAGAATGAGAATGCATGTGATTTGGGTGAGTGAAGTAGACACTACATTGTGTGACCCTGAGAATGTAAACTGCACTTTCCAGAAGTGTGTTTCCCCTGTGGCTGAAGAATGGGGCAGAGTGTGGAAGCCAGGCACGAAAACATGAAACATGGCATCATCCCATGGAGGTGGCTGTGGTTCGACACCAGGTCTGTCCGTCCCAGGTCACGCAAATACCTAGCAGGTCCCAGGTGGCCCTTGACGTCTTTTGCTTCTTACTCAATTCTTCTTCTTACTCTCAGTCCCTGGTGACCAGTAGCAGCCCCAAGTACACACCAGACATTAGATAGCCAAGGGCCTGATGGCTGCCTGCAGAAACTTTGCTCAGATTCCTACCTATAACCCCACTTCAAGGAAGAACACATTTGACCTCGTCTATTTCTTCGTCCATGCTGCCAGGTAGAGTATAGGACAACCCCTCAATTTGAATGTAAGACAAACAATGGGAAATGTAACGTCATTATATGTGGTGTGGAACATACCTAAACTAAATATGTTTTTTTCAATTAGAAATTAGCTGTTCCGTGTTTTTAAGATTGCTAAATCTAGCAATTGTATCCTTCAGTTTGTGACTGCATGTGTGATAAAGTGATGTCTGTCCTTCTCCCTTTCAAACCTGAACTCCTGGTTTTCACTTGGTGAAACATCTAATTGATGTAAGTAATTAATCTGATTAGTGTCATGAGTCCTTTATTTCACAATCCTTTCACTTTTTGTTCTTGTTTTTTTTTTCCTTTTGTTAAGAGTCTCCCACATGCTAGAAAAACACTCTAACATTGGGCTACATCTCTAGGCTTTTTAAAAACAAATTTATTTTGCAATAGGGACTCACTAAGTTGCCCCAGCTGGTCTTGAAACTGAGATCTTCCTGCTGCAGCCTTCCAAGTAGCTGTAATTTTCAAAGACTTGTGCCACTATACCCAGCTGTGCCACTCTTTTTGTCACTCTGTTGTTCAGACTGAACGCCAAATGTGAGGTCAGTTCTAAAGGAAAGTTTAACCAAATGCATTATAAAAAAGGGAGCTGTGAACACACTCCACCAGCTGGTGCATCCATTCTGCTAGTGCCTTTTCAGTCCCTTGCAGGCAGAGCCCCTCCAGAGAAGCTGCTGCAGCAATGTACTTTCATAATGAAAGCTCAAATATGATTGTCCTCATTTCTAAGCAGATAACACACACACACATTCTAACACATTCTGACTACACTCAATGTAGCAATATCCTACAGTCATTTAAAAAAGTAAAGGTTTATATTGACTGATACATTGTGTCAACTTGGGCAGTTTAGAAGTTTAACTAAGCATCTCAGCAGGGTGCCAGGGTCATCACTTTGTCAACATCCTGAGCTAATGGTAGAGGAGGGCAGGGAGACTGCTTGGGCAGATAGTCTGCCTACAGTGTAAGGGAGGAAGAGAGGCTAACTCTCGCCCTGCTTTTGCTCCTCCCGATTTTGCTTTCTGCTTTTCTTAAAAACAGAACAAAAAAGAATATTAAAACAAAACAAAACATTAGAAATCATACAGAATTTCACCAAAATAATAGGAATTCAACAATGGTTCTTATAATGTATAATGTCTTCAAATTAGTTGTTTAGATTACTAGCTATAAACATGGAGGGGAACAAAAAATTAAGCATTCAGTGCTTCTTTTAATAGACCAGCAGAAATCAGCAGTACAATTGCTGTCTCCTGCCTCCCTGAGCAGTGACCCCTGTGCCACACCTCCCTGCCTTGGAGACAGCTGATTACAGACCGAAACCTCTACCAGCTCTGAGCTAAATAAACTTTTCCTCTCTTAATTTTGGGGGTCAGGTATTTTTGTCTCAACAACAAGAGGAAAGGAACCAAGAGAGGGCTTTACAGTCTAGTAAGTCTGGGAGAGACCTACTTATATGATTTTGTAATTTCTTTGAACTTTTGCTTTATTTATCAATAAGTGGAGCTTGAATACCTCTAATATATAGTTAATGTGGGAATTACTTTACACACCTGAAGTTTCTCACACAGAGACTGATGCAAAGTAGATATTATTTATTTTTATAGGCCACTTTTTTTTAGTGGTGGGAAGGCCACTTTTTGGTGGCAGACATCTACTTATGTTTTTTAAAATATTTAACTTTCATAATATTCTAGGGGTTCACATAATTCTTAGATAAGCACCCTTCAGCCCTGTGGCTTTAGGAAATACATACCACTTACTGAGGTCTTCCAATTTTCTATGAGTTTGCAGTGCCCTTTCTTCCATTAGATAACAGGGAAAATCAGACATGGATTTTAATAACTTAAATTTTCAAGAATTCAGGTCATACTACCTTTGTGCTTTGGTATATATGCAAGGCATTTGATTTTCATGACTTATTCACATTTTGGAGATCATAGAAACTGGTGGTTTCAGATGATTTTAGTCAGTGGTATTTTGTTAAAAACTCAAAGGAGTTGAAAAACCTTTATGAAAATCTAAGATTTTGTGTTTTAATTTTAGTAGGAGGCAGAAAACCAGTCTGTAAACAATAACATTCAGAGCTGACATATTGCTAAAACAAAGAATATCTGGGTCATAAAAGCAGAAAGAATGGTCTCTAAACATATGTAGCCATAAATTTGCTGACATTGAAGGTTATTATTTTAAGTGAATAGATGACATTATGTTTATATTAAAGGAAAGAAACCATATATTTTAGAGATTTAAAAAGGCAATCAAAACTTTATAAAGGAATCTGATTTGATGGAATAAAAATGTCTTATTCAATCTAAGGCAACCTAGGTGTAACCAAACAGACACACTAAGATTCTTGGCTCCTTTCGCGGGCAGGTAGAGTCAGAAATAGTCATTAAAAAACTCAAGTGATGACAGAGGAAACCATAAAAATGGTGCAGACACTTAGTGAGTGTTCGGAGCTGTGCTTTCATCCTGAGTGTTCCCTGTGAGCCCCTCTTTCCCTCAACCCAACCCCAACTACACTAAATTCCCAACTCACTTCTCCAGAGCAAAGACATAGACACTCAGCTGTAACCTCTTTGTACAAACCTGCAAAAAACACTGCATCTAAATCCTGCTTGCTCCTAATTCTGCAGTGTTCTTCTCCCATGAGTATTAGAGAACAGGCACTTGCCCTAAATTCCTTTTTTCTCTTTCCTTTTGCCTATACACTCCTGGTTAGTTCATATAATGTCCCTCTGCTTAATTCTGCATATTCTAATCCAGTAAGAAAGGCTCTCACAGACAGTGGCCCCACCTGTTGTCATCTTTTCTGTCAAATATTTGGATTATTTCTTAATAAACCATCCCACTTTCCACATTTTAACCAATGAAGTCGTCATCATACATATATTTGAATATTTGGTACAGAGTCTCACTGTGCTGCTCGGGCTCATAATGCTCCTTCTATTTTCAGCCTCCCCAGTGGTTCTGGGATCACAGGCATGTGCCTCCACACCCTGTCTTGGTGGCCAGCTCCCTGCATCCAGAAGCAGGGATGGCCTGGCGTGTATTGTCCTGGTCCCTGCGCTTGCCTAAGCAGGTGCTTAGTCTGCTAATCTATCTCATCAGCCCTGTCACTCATGTGTTGTTGAAGTTACTAAAATGTGTTTTAGAAAGATCTCAGTCCCCTGCCAAATAATTTAGACTTCTTCACTACCTATAAACGTAACATTTCCTTGAGATAAAATAGTGGTACAAGGATTACCTGTTTTCGTCTACTACTCTCGATCTGCAGTTTCATTAGCTTAGCTGACTTGTATGTCTACCAAGGTGACTCTGTCACCTAAGAGCTTCTGTTATGCATCTATCACTCAATAAATGTATATTAATAGTTAATAGTAATAATAAAACTGATTTTAAAGCATATATGTGTTAGGCACTACAATGAGAAATTACATATAATTTTTTTTTTTTGTATTTTTAGGAAAGAGTCTACAGGTTATTCAGGGTCTCACTATTAAATCGGACTTGTAGTGATCCACCTGTTTACAGCCTCCCAAGAGCTGGGATTACAGTCACGTGCTACCACACCCAGTCTCAATTGACATCTCAGAGCACCCCAGGGACATGGCCAGCATGGCAGGCCAGGGGATCGAACCTCTGACCCCTGCCTCTGCTTGCAGGTGCTTTAATCTGCTGAGCTATTTGGTTGGCCCTTGTAAAATCTTATTCAATTCTCAAAACTCATTTTAGAGAGTTACTTTTATCATCTGCATTTTACTTATAAGAAAACTGAGGCACCAATTGGTTAATCAAGTTTCCTGAGTTTACTTGGCTATGAATAACTGAATGGATTCAATGAAATCACTGAAAAATATTTGTGAAGTCTTTAAAATTTGCCATATACTTTTTTAATGTTGTAATATTAATGATCAGAAATGTACCAAACAGAAGAAGCCTGTAATTTTATGAGAGTTGGAATGTTCGGGTAGTCTCAGCAAAAAGATAAATAAGGGTGAATTAAGAAGACTTCAAAACTAACGCTTTTCAATAACTCAGGTCTCATTTCCCCAAGGAATTATTTAAAATAGTCATTAAAATGTCTAAGGAAAGTCTGACTAATAGGAAGCAGGTGTCATAAAACATCAGAAACCATACTGTAGGGGGTTGCCCAGATAGCTCAGCAGACTACAGTGCCTGCTTAGGCAGAGTTTAGTGGCTAGGGTCTGATCCCCAGAGTGCAGTGCTGGGCCCACCCCCAGTGCAGAGACTGCAATTGAGACTATGTGTGATGGTGTGCACCCGTAATTCCAGTGCTTGGAAAGCTGAAAACAGGAGGATCACTATGAGTACAATCTACATAGTGAGGCCCTGTAGACCCTGTACTAAATACATAAAACAAAGAAATCACATTGTAAGTAAGTACTATTTTTATCATTACTAATCATATCCAGTTGTGCATTCATGCTTGAGCTTTAAGGTAGGGCTTTTGATCCTGATAGTCCTACAGGTAGAAGCACACAGCCACCAAAACAATACATGTTCCATGTAAGAATGTATAGACAGACCCCAAATTCAAAGTCCCAACCCAAAAGTGGGCATCTGAGATGAATATACAGGTCTCAGAGGAAGAAATACAAATGGCAAGTAAATATATGAAAAATTATTTAGCATCATCGGTCATTTGAGAAATGCAAATTAAAACAACACTGACTTTCCATCTCACCCCAGAAAGAATGACTAACATGAAGAAGTCAGCCAACAACAAATACTGGAGGGCCGGGGAGATGGCTTGGTAGAATAAGTGCTTCCCTGGCAAGCACAAGGGTCTGGGTTCAATTCCTGGTTCCGCAAAAAAATAAAAAAAAAAATAAAAAAAATAAAAATACTGGAGAGGCTGTGGGGAAAAAGGAACCCTGCTGTACTGCTGGTGGTGGTGAAGACTGCTACAACCACTATGGAAATCAGTGTGGAGATTCCTTAAAAAGCTAGCATTGGATATCTCATTCAAGCCAGCTATTTCTCTCCTGGGCATTTTTCCAGAACTACAAAAAACCTTGTAGTTTATTCACCAGTGATATAGGCACACCCCTGATTATAGCAGCACAATTTGTCATCGCTAAATCCTGGAAACAACTGAGATACTCATCAACTGATGAATGGATAAAGAAGATGTGGTATATTTACACAAGGGAGTACTATTCAGCTACAAAACAGAAGAAATTTGAGACTTTTGTTGATAAATGGATGTAAGTGGAGAACATACTCAAGCGAAATAAATCAGACCCACATGTGCAAACATCATATTGTTTCCTTAGTGTGAGAACCTGAAAGGGATGGAATCTGAAGGGTAAAATAGATAGTGGAAAAAGAGATTGAACTTATTCAAAATGAAAGAGTTACTGAGTTGAAGAGGAGACGGAGTGGGAGAAAGAGATCTATCTATGCATATATGCAGGATGGTTTGGACAACTACACTGTGCATTTCTGCTGGTCTATGGGAAGGAGCAGATAATATTTAATTTGTTTTGTCTTCTTTTTTCAACTGTTCATACTTTTTCTTTTCTTAATTTATTATATATTTCTTTCTTCTTCCAATTTTACGTGTTTATATCTGGTAGTATGAATAACTGATTGAAAGATAGTACAATGTATTATAACAATTACTGTGAAATTCATATTACTCTATTAAGTGAAATTCTGTATCACTTGTAATTTTTTGTTTAATTCTAATTTGTACTCTTTAAAAAAGAAAAAGTAAAAGAAAAAAGTGGAGACAGAGAGCTGTGTCTCTTCAATAACATAATCCATCAGCACAGACTCATTTCTTCATGATGAACCTTGTTTCCAGAAGAGTAATAACACTGTTGCCTTTAGAGAATGAAGTTATGATATTTATATTATTACAAGAATCAGGTTGCTAGGAGATTATCTGGATAGAGATCCTAAGAAGCACTCTAAGGGTAGTTAGGGATGGGAGAAACGTCATGCAGAAAGTGTGACATGTCAGTACTAAGAGAAATTAAGGCTTATACTCATTTCACTGAGCTTTATCTAAGAGAATACATATAGTACATTTCACAATTCCAGACTCCAAAATACTGGGAGCTGGATTTTATTCACCAATTCAGTCTTTCACTGATGAGAGTAGCTTCTGGAGCACTCTTATCCTTTCCCTATCAAACATCAGATTAACTTTTCTAAGGAAGGGGCACAATTCCTTTATGGGTTTCTTAGCTACTTTTTACCCATTGCTGGGACAGAATACCTGACACCCAAAAAGAAGGAAGGAAAGGTTTAGTTAGCTCAGTTTGTGGAGGTTTCAGTTCATACTCTGCTGGCTCCAAGGCAAAAGGACAGCACTTCATGGCTGCAGAAAACAGTGACGAGCAGATGAGGAGCAGCAGCTGCGGCGTCCATCAAGCTACTCTCTTCCTTCTATGCTGACTGCGAAGACCAGTGTGAAGATTGGTGTGGCTGCGAAGATCAAGCTCCTCTGAAGACCCGGACTTCTCCAAAGAAGCGGGGCAGGGCAGCCTGAAAGCCTTCCTCAACTCCTTTACATACACTTTTTGTGCTGAGTCACTCTGGGGCAGCCCATGGCCCTAGGGTGAAACCAATTGTACCCCAGTGCTGGCCTAATAGCACCCCGGGATGAGACCAATCCCGCCCCAGGTTTGGCCCTGCCCTCCTGCAGGGCTGGGACCCTGACCCAGAACTGCTGGAGTGGATTTAGCTAAGTTGACACAATGTATCAACTATCTCAATGGAGGTGCCACAAATGAGTGCTGGGGTAGGGGTGGAACTTCCACTACAGCTGCACAGCGTCACCAGAGTGTGGGAAGTGTATGAGTGGGGCATCATCTTCATCCACCTCTAACCAGAGAAAGTTCTGTTACCAAAACGTCTATCGGAGTAACATTAACACAGTTCTAGAGTTAACTCTATGCATTTTCAAATTTGTAGAAACTCTGCAAAGTGATGTACCATGGGAATAAGCCTTTGTTCCATGTAAAACTAAATTCTCTTCACAAATAGAAAATCCAGCAGGGAGCTATTCTAAATACTTCGTTGCTTCCTCCCTCACTGTGAATCAATGCAGAGCTGTGCTGTCCTAAGAATAAACCTTGTGAGTATAGACTGAGTTTACTTTTAAATATAATAGGTCTCTCTTCCTGGGACAACCTAATAGCCCATTTCACAACATACTTACTTTCAACCTCTCCATAGAGTAAAGTCATATACTTAGTTCAGAGATAGATAAGTCTATGTTTTAGGAAGCTGTTTTAAAGTCAGATAGCTTAAATATATCTTTAAAAAATAATTTTCATCATTTCTGTAAAACTCAAAACTAGTATTTCTCCACGCACATGCCATTCGAAATATTCCAATGATTGTCCATTACAATCAGTCCAAAAATTTATTAAGTTTTATAAGAAACTTCAGCAAGAATAAAACGTCATGAAATTAAGCCTCACTTTTAAATTATTACTGAAGACTGTAAATAATTTTCAAGGCTTCATGAGGAATAAAAACATAAACCTTCATCTGAAAATTGAACAATTAGATCGCTGTTTATATAATTAATAAGTGATTAGCTCATTTCTACAAATTACCCATGTCGTGTGCATTTGAAATAATTACCATTGTTTCACTAGAACAAAGCATTTTCTCTTATTCAATACTATGTATAATTATAAAGGCATTTTTCTCCTTTTGTGTTTCTTCTAACCTTATTCTTGCCAACCTTATTGTATGATTTTCATTTCTGTAAAAGTAATTATTATAAATAACATAGACTAAGAGATGAAGCATAGTTCCTAACACTATCAGCTCTTGACACTTACCATGAAGTTTCCTGTCCTTAAATGACTGTTCGCTAAAGCTTTACCAAGAAAATGGCATTGGTGCCATTCATTCCACATGTAGGCTGAGAACCTCTACCCTGAAAATTGAAAGCTGAAATGTTCTAAAATCTAAACATTTTCAGTGTCAATATGCTGCCATGTGTTAAAAATTCCAACATGTGACATGATGCTATGGAATTTAAGCGCAGACTTATGCCTCAGAGTTGTATAACAGTACTTCCCGATTATGTGTGTAAGAAGACTATGAAGCTTAAGTGGATGTTGCGTTTTGACTCGGATCCTGTTTCTATGGTGTCTGACTGTATACATGCCAATATTCCAAAATCTGGACAAAATATAAACTTTGAAAGATTTCTCATCTAAAACATTGGATTAAGTGATAACAAATGTGTAAGAACTTGGGTTTTACTATAAAATCTGAGTCAGGCTACATGACCCCACTTTAGACTCTAGTATATAAGGTTATTGATCCATGTCGAAAGTTCAGACAGCCAAATACTTTTAAGATGTGAATTAGTCATGCTAAAATGGAGTGTGGAATTCATGTCCTGTGACCCTGACCAGGCGCAGTGTACGGGCACTGGCACAGGAGTGAGTACCCTGATGGTGTCGAGAAGGTGCATGCTCCAGACAGCTCTTGCAGGGTCACCTTGGCAGGGCTTCCTTCTTCCTGAGCTCTTGTAATTCCCGAGCTCAGTTCTCAAGCCTTTGCATTGCTCGAATGACCCAGCCAATAGCCTGCCAACACCTTATTTTTCTGCTTAAATCTGCCCTAATCATTTTTCGTTTGCTTACAAACTAGTGCTGTGACTGACACATATATTATAAACATAAAACTGATGGTGACTTCTTAAATGTGTGAAATTTGTCTCCATTTTCAAAGTACTTTCACATGCATTATTCTATTGCTCTATAATATCACATAAAAATAATGAGCCCTGAAGAGGTTAAGTGACTTTGCAAGGTCATGAGGCTAGAGGATGATAGAGATTGGATCTCGTCTCCTGGCGTTCAGTCCAAATTTTTTCCATTTTACACTAAACCATGCTTCTGTATCTAGAAATACAAAGCCAGCTGCTGATTTCATTAAAAAGTAAATCCTTCAATTATTAAATCTTGTCTGACTCAAACCAATAATAATTGGACCAACCAATGGATGATTAACCAAATGTTTTACATTTTTGCTGGCTTTCACAGAATACATCTGTCAAGTGTTCACTGCCTTTCGTCTCTTTGAGCTTTAATATTTCATCAAGGACCAGAACAGTGCAATAAATGTTGATTCAAAACTCTAACATATAGAGTTTTAGAAGGAATTCAACTAACTTTCCAGAGATCAAATAATCAGAGGGCCTTTGGATGTCAGAAAAAATCCCTGGAAATACCAGTAAACTGATTGGAAACTTCTTATACCACCAATTAATGTTGATGCTGTGTTGGTTCTCTTGTCAATTATCCTTTTTTGACAAATACTGAGAGTATGTGAGGATATTTTTTTGTTATTTCTTTTGGAGTTTTTTTTAACCAGGGATTGAACTTGTACTTGATATCTTGAACTTGAACTTGATATCTTGTACTTGCAATGCAGGTGTTGTGCAATTGACCTATGTCCCTGGTCTCTGAAAGTGTAGAGTTTTATTTTGGAAAATATTTTTAAGAACTGTGAATTTTATAAGTACTTTAAATGCTGGCTGTATTGAGGCTCAGTATACAAACACAAGGAATAGGATGATAGATGATAGATAGATAGATAGATAGATAGATAGATAGACTGATTTTGAGAATTTGTTCAGGTGAGTATGGAGTCTGAGTAAAACCCAATATGCCATGTGCATACTAGAAAACCAAAATAGCAGTAGTAAAAATTGGACCCAATACAATGGCCTGAGAACCAGAGGAGCCGTTATTTAACCCCAAGTTCAAAGCAAAAGACATGACAAGTAAGAAAAGGATGGGTCAGAACTGGTCTTTCATGTAAATCCAGGAGAATGAAACCTCAAGAACCAAGAGATTTGATGTAACAGATCAGAAAAGGACAACACTCAGCTGAAGAAGAGAGTAAATTTGCCCTTGCTCCATGTGTTTATTTTATTTACCTTTTGGAGAGATAAGAAGTTGACCTTCCACACTGATAAAGGTACATTTTCCTCTGCCTGCTGTTTCAAATGCTGATGCCTTCTGGAAACAATTTCAATGGCTCACCGTGAAGTAACATTTTACCAACTACCTAGGAACATCTTACTCTAATCAACTCACACATAAAATAATCCATCAATATGAATGAAATGTAAAATATAGTTACATTCAGTATAGCTACTTTCATATGATATGAAAATTCCTTGATATTCCTTTGAAGACTGATTTAAAAATACAATTAGTTGATTACTGTGCTCATAAAAAATATCCTTACAAGCCAGACATCTTAAAGATAAAACCTATGAGACCTCTGAAGTTTGTCTTTGCAAGGCGTATTCTGTTCAAAGAAAGAGAGAAGCAGTTGCATTTCTTGTTCAGTGGGTTTTCCCAGGGGTTGCACATCTTGGTATATCAGAATCTAGCAATCAGGTTGCCCATTAAGGAGCATCCTTATAATCAACACCTGCTGGAAGAAGGAGACAGCAGGATTTGGTTGAGGGAGAAGTCCAAACATGTTGCATGTTCAGTGCAAGCTCTGGCTGGGCCTGGAGCACGAGGAGGGGAACCCACTGGAGTTCTGGTCCAGCCATGAGCGAGGAATCCAGCTACACTTACATATCCATTCGTCACTGGCATAGGCTGCCCAAGGACACAGGCACAAGCTTGGGGATGATAGTAGTCTGGCTGAGATAGTCCCTTCAAGGGGCTAACTGCACCCTGGGAGCTGCCACCATGAATCATTTATTTCCCAAGAGGCTCCTAGATGATGTATAGCAGTATCAGCCACACAAAACTGAGAGTTGGAATAAGTCAAGGTTTCACTATTAATAATGGATTATTGCTTATGGAAGCCATTTGTGTACTCTTTCACTTAATAAAATATGCTTAATCTTATTTATATGTTTCAGACTCAAGAAATACATATCTGTTTCTATATAACAATGAACAATGTGCTCCCCAAATTTCTTGTTTCAACTGGATCAAAAATTCCTTCCTTACTGCAACCTGAGTTTTCAGGCTGTCACCGTTTTCAAGGGTTGTGCGGCACATTTGAGTTAGGACCAGAGTTTCCCCGAAAATGTTTGTACCGAGCGAGGAAATATGGAGAATTAGGTGAAAATAGGGGGTGTATCTAAGAAAGAGAGAGAGGCAACATAACACTGAGACTGTATCTACAGTGTCCCCAAATGGATACTGTGTTGCTTAGTTTCTGTGGCCATTTGTAAAATATCATTTCATTGATTTAGTCATCAGATCTTTATTTACTTCTAATTTTAAGCTAGAAGCTAAGTATTCGATGGCATACTACATGAACAGACCTGCTCATTTGCTCTCTTTTCAAGAAAGAAGAGGAAATAAAGAAATAAAAGAGCTGGGTATAATAGCCACATCCTAGCACTCTGGAAGACAGATGTAGAAGGATCACATGTTTGAGCCCAGCAAATAGGACTGGGAATGCAGCTCAGATCAAAGGCCCATGTTTCAATCACTTGTCTCACACACACACACACACACACACACACACACACACACACACACAGTAAGCTTAGAGATTGTATTAAGTGTAGCAAAAGAAACAAAGAAGGTAAAATGATTGACATTAAGGCACAATGTACCACTTCTGAAAAAACTTTCCAGAGACTTCATCTGAACAACATTCTGGGTAGCCCTGTGTTTCTTTTCTGAAGTTCTTAGTATAAAAAAAATGGGAATAGGAGGATAGGAGGGAGGAAAAAAAGAGTAGAAAGATTTACTAAATATAGTATTTTTCACTATCTTTTATGCTTCCATTACTATTTTCAAAGCATAAACTTGTGTTATATTCTACTGCCACAAAAGACCTAAAAATCTTATACCTAGGTCAAAAAAATTTTCTATATATAAAATTACTATATTTAAGTGGGTATCAGTGCTTTGAAACTTTATTAGTGTAAGTGGCACTGAATTCCATATAGCCAGGGAAGAGGATGGTGGGGAGGGGAGAAGTGGGACTGGGCAGCTGTTCCGCTGAAATGTCATGCAGAACCCAGCATGAAACAGATGCTTAGCACATGCTTACTTAGTAAATGTATGCATATTGGTACACACTCTTCTATATAAATAACAACACCAAAAAAGCACTACACCTGCTCAGTGTAGTGCTTCCCTTCACATCTTTGTGACTGAAAGGAAATGGTATGATGAAAGGTGATAACAAAGTTTTAGAGAACAAATCCATGTTTACTAGAATACATAAGAATATAAGAAGAAGTAGAGTATGCAATTCCTAAATGAACAAGCAGTGTCATAAAATTGTTCCTTTGGCTTTAAAAACCAAACATATTGGTCTGAAGAAATGAAGATAATATTATCTAGTTTATTGGATATAATTATGCCTTATGAAATTCATTTGAATTTAGTTACAGCTGCAGATTTATTGCACTAAACTCTATTTACAGCACAAGCACAGATAAAAATCATACTTTAGGAAGTACACTTTGGGTAGATAATATTTGAAAATGTATTATACAAGTCAGTGAGCACATAGATATCTAATGAGGGACTGCATGAGGGCTACTTTTAAAATAAATGAAGCCTCTTGGTTTTACATCCATTGCTGGTTCACTTGCTCACAGCATCTGGATTGGCCCTGTATAATCAGAGGAATGCAGCAGAAGTGATGCTGAGTGACTTTTTAGATTACTTCTCATCAAGTCCTCTGACTTTCATCTGAGGTTCTTGAAATATTCCTGCTGGAGGAAGTCAGAACTCCAAAAAGATTTAACCACTGGGTGACTCTCATGCTTTGCAGACAGACTACTTGAAGAAGGGAGGAATGGAGGGAGGGAAGGAAGAAAGGAGGGAGGGAGGGAAGTTGGAAAGGAGGGAGAGAAAGACAGAGATAGACAAAGACAGAGAAAGGAAGAGAGACAGTGACAGAGATGCTTGAGCAGACGGCCATCCCGATCCTTCCCATTCAAGGATTAGATGTGAGAAGAGAAGCCATTTTGGTTGTGCCAATTCTAGAAGAGTCCATTAAAAACCACAGTAAACACCCCAGCTACAGCTGAAGCCACAGACACACCATCCTGCTGCTGCTGCTGTGGCTGCCTTCTTCAGATGACTGAAGGTGAAGGCTTACGCTTGCGTCACACGTCCCATCGCAGCATGTGCTGACACCTCCGTCTAAGGCTTGTATCCCATCCTTGGCTCCCAGGAAGACAGTGCATATTACATGGTTAAGTTTTAATCTGTTAATGATTCATTCCTCAGGGGGCACATCAGAACCAAATTTGGTACTGCAGGTAGGTATTCTGTTATAACAGAATGCCACATCTTTGGATTCAGAAACATGTGAGACCTGAAGTAGGTCTCAGAAATGGAAGAATAAAGCCAAGACTACCAATAGCAATTATGATAGGACAGCGCAAACATAAACTATGTACGTACCAGCAAGAAAAAGTATTAGCAAGTTTGTTGGCTGCAAGAGCAGAAGGTTAGTGACTTTCAAATAGGACCACAATTCCTTCTTTTAAGAGGTAGACATGGAATCCTTCCCAAGAGTGTGAGGTGCCTTGCTTCTAGTGGATAGAATAAAATGAAAATGTGTGACTTCTAAGAGTAGGTCATAGAGAGAATTTTATCTTCTTTCTGTTTAGTAAAACTCTGGGGTGAGATATTTCTGATACTAAGAGGACGCCCAATTCAAGCAGACCCTGGGAGTCAGTGGGAAGTGGGTCACTGTACCAGGAGGCACTTGGGAAGCCAGGCTTAGCCTCCAGCTCCCGTGGAGCCTATAGATACTGCCACCTCTTCTGATGTGTTGAACTTAACATGCTCAGATTTGGAAGCCATTTTTTCCACACAGAATAAATAACATAGGAGGGAATATAAAACAAATATATGCATAAATATAATTTGCATAGTTTGTTTTGTACTAATAGATAATTAAGGCCCTCTACATCTAGGTTTTTTTTTTTTTTCTGTTATGAAGTCTAATGTCTCATTGTGTTTCTTGTTAATCTTTTTCTGTTCATGCTTTTAATATTTTTAAGTTTTGTATTCCTATTTCAGGTTATTTACTAAGATGCGTCAAGTGCAATTTTTTTTTGTATTTGTCTTGCTTGAAGTTCATAGTTACCTTGAATATTTGTTTTTATAACTATCTAAGGGTTTGAAAGATTGCTGCAATTTTTCACTTATTTCCATACATGATATTGTATTCCATTTGTTTTTGTATTTCTGAGACTCCAGTTACACATATTGTAAATTTCTCAGTTTATCCCTTGGGTTTTTCATTTTTTTTGTGCTTTTATTGCCATTTTCTTCTCTGCTTTTCTTTGTTACGTATTGTTCTGATCACCCTTTTCTTTATTTAGTAATCTATTTAGATTTTGATAAATCCACTTTGGAGTTAACAACTACATTCTTAATTTTAGTTATTGCTTTTCAATGCTTAAATATTTAATATTCTAACACTATACCACTTCAAATGCTCTCTGTTATATGAACTTCTTTGAAAATATCCAGGTTATCTATATCAAAGTATTGTATAACTAATATTTAAAATATTTAAGATATTATTTATAAGTAATTGCATAACCTGAATACATATGCATGTTTTTGTTTTCTATTAATTTATATTTTAAAAATAGTATTTCATTTATTCTCCACAGATCTGATTATTGTAGGCTTAATAAGACAAATTATATATATTTAATTTATTTATTTGGTGCAGGGTTACACCATGCAGTTCAGACTCACAGTGACCCTCCTGTCTCAGCCTCTCCAGCGCTGTGGCTACAGGCATGTGCCACCATGCCCAGTTTCGGAGCTGGCACAGTGTGCCAGCATGCGGTACCAGGGATTAAACCTGGGTCCTTGCACTTGCCAGGCAGGCACTTAGACTGCCGAGCTGTCTACCTGGCCCCAAGTTGTACATTTTTAAGCTTAGATTTATATCTTCTTTTCTTTTTTTCAAGGAATATACATTGGGAGAGCTAATCATCTGCCTTCCACTTCATCTAATTATAAGAAGGAAGATGATTTTCAGTTTGACTTCAGTCATACTGTGCGAATCACATCATGTGCAGCTCACCTGTCCTCTTATAATCAATGTTCCTCACTTTGGGGCACTTCCTGTCACTGCTTCCTTGGTGTGGTCCAGGCTCTAATTTTGTTACCCTTCGTCTCACAAGAGTACTTCCCTTCTCAACCTCTTATCTGTTATTGACATTTTCCAAATATCAGTTACATCTTTATGGATTTTCTTTTTTAAACTATATGCATTAAGGCAGAATCCTTTAAAAAATGCCTTCACTGGCTTATCTATTTGTTCACCACAGGAGGGTAGTCCACATTTGCTGCCTCACCATGACAAAAGTGGACATCTCTCTCAGAGTTCCTGCATCTCAGAAAAGAATTATGTACTTTGCACAAGAGCTGTTCTTTTTTTTTCAGGGGAAGGAAGAAAGGGGAAAAAAAGGGGGGACATGTTTGTATATGTTTTTGGTTTCCGGCAAATTTATATTTGGAAAAGGAGAGCTACTCTTCAGAGACTATGAATACAACTTTTCATTCATTTATATTCTATCTTTCCAGTTGTGGCAGTGTCTTCATTAAAATTTTGTTGAACTACATCTTAACGAAGAATATAAAGGTGAGTGGGGTGTGGTAGCACATACCTGTAATTCCAGCACTCTGGGTAGCTGAGGCAGGTGACCACAAATGAGAGAGTCAAGCCTGGGCAGTACCATAATCTAGCAAGAACTTGGCTCAAATAAAAAGGAAAAAAAGGACCGGGCTTAGAGCTCAGTGTGATGGCTTTGGGTTTAAACTCCAGTACCATTTAAGAGAAAACAATAACAACAAAAAAAGACGGCAATGGCCACTTAAGAAACAGAAACGAATGGCCTACCCTGGTCTGGGAAAATAGATTTGTGATGACTTTTTCTTTGTCTAAATTCAGGATTACCTCTATATGGAGGATTAAGTACAAAATAGTGAAACAATGAGGATTGTGGGCTTTCTAGTATCCTAAAATGTCATAAGCAGAGATACCCTCTTTGTGATCACCTTAAATTGCTGCTGTTCATTTTTGTGGGCAAGGAAAAGGCCTTTCTGAAAGGAAGTGTGGTTTAAGTGTCAATAGCGCCTAATGTTTGTAAACATTGCATTTAAAGGAAGTCTGTGGATTGTTCATAAAGACTTGTACAATAATAACCAAATGATACATAAAGGGACTGTGGAGAAATAGAAACTCTTTGCTTTCTAAAAGTCTCCATCTTGCCAAATCCTGTAGCTAATGCTCTGCCGTGCCTTGGGATGGTCTCTGTGACACGAGGTCGGCTTCATTGCATCTCGTTCTCTTATTTCCTTTCAGCACTCTGTTCTTAGGTACCTCTGAGGCTGTGCACTCCTCTCTTGCCAGGACTCAGGGTTAAGATTTCTCTATCTAGACTCTTGCATAATTTCATTGACTCATAGTTCAAAATAGGAAACATAGCTCTCCCTTGGGTAATCTAGATAGATCCAGACTTCTTTCTTTAGCTGTAGATTCACATATTTCGTTCATTGGATATCAGAAAAGAAATCCCAAACACATGTGGCCAGACAAAAAGATGTACTTATTTGTATCCCCAATTCTTGCCAAAGTCATTCCTTCCAAAATATATTTCATTTGAATGAAACTTCTATTAATCATTCTGTGTCATAAGCCTATAAACTACTCTCATTTTATTTCTTTAAATGATACTTAAAATTATTTAATTTTATTTTTAACTTACAAATAATAATTATGTAATAATAGGGTAATTGTGGTATTTCAGTATGTCTTTATAAGTAGATTTTATAGTAATATTTTGAGTACTATATTTCCAATTAACTTACACTATTATGTTGCTTTACTTTTTTGTATTTTGACTAAGTCAAGTAAATCTTATACATTTCCATCAATCTGCTGCTACCATAATTCATACATTCATACTTATTTTCTTATAAACATTCTCCTTACTAGGTTCCCTGCTTCTAAGCCTACCACAGCTTTACAGTGTCCACATTATGTCCCAAATGAATGGTTTGAAATCAGCATTTAAATATGAATAATGTCTTACACTGTATGTCTTCTATTGGTACTACATTGGAAATTGATAAATCTAGACTATTTTTTTACAACCAACAGTATCTTAAGTAGCCTCCATGCTACAATACTCTCTGACATGATATTTTACCGTTTTTTTTTTCTGTTTCACTGTGTTGTAGGTTCGCCTGCACTACTGTTGTATCTCAAATAACAAGGTTTTTCCTCACTCAGAGTCACTACATTTGCTGTTCTCTTGGCCTGTAATAGTCTGAAAATTTTCATTTGGCTAATTCTCTTTCATAGTTCATTGTTCAGATTTTATTTCAAATATGAGCTACTCATCATGTAGTTCAATAATAGTACGGACAGGACTAGAGCTCATGGGAAATGTCTAAGGTGCTGGCCACAGCCAAAAACTTAATTTACAAGGTGAATATACAAGAAATAAAGCCAAAAGCAATGCAATGATGCCTTAATGTATAATTTTTACCAATTTTTCTGTGTATTAAAAGTTTCTAAAATTTAATTAAAAACTATTCCCACTGTACTTATTCCAATAGCCCAAGAAGGTACTGAGGGTTTCTTACTTACCACTCTGTTTTATTAACTTTACAGAACAACATTTTTAGAAATAACCTTACCTATATAAGTGCAAGCATGTTTATTACATGTCACCCTCAATTCAAATGCAAGTTATATGAGGACTAGTATTTTGCTACTTTGATAATTTCCAACATGGTATTTCTAGGACATCGAACATTCTCTGAGATACAGAAGAAGAAAAATGATTGCCTTAATGAAATGAGGCAGAGAGTTAGCATCTTTCATATATGTTATCTTTGTACCCTGACTAAAATAACTTACAGGCAAGAAAACAGTCACGTGGTTGCACTCTTAAGAATGACATCACTATTTAGTAATTCTTTATATTATTTAAAGAAGAGAGATAAATATTGTGTGGTATATGCAAGGAGACGTAGAAAAAACATCTCATTATTACAAATTTCTTTTCTCCATGTTTTAATTTCATTCACTTAAATTCTGGCTATTTTCTTCTTATAGATTGCCATTTGAAAGTCTCCACACATACCGCTGTCAGATAGCGTCACTTCATTGTTTCAGTCTTATAAGTATTATGTTTTCTATTTTACCAATATTAAAATATTTGGGCCCTGAAGAACTTCAATTTATATCTCAACTTATTTATTTGATACAGGATCTTGCCATGAAGCTCGATCTTGTAGTGATTCTCATGCTTTTAGCCTCCCCAGAACTAAGATTACAGGTGTTCGCCACTACTACCAGTCTCAGTCACCAGCTCAGCACACCCAGGGGTGGGGCTGATGCAGTATGTGGTGCCAGGGATCTAATCCCAGTCCCTGCAGTTGCCTAAGTGGGCCTTTAGTCTGGTGAGCTATCTCACCAGCACTTACAGAAGAACTTGAGGGGAAAACACAAATAGTTATATTTTACCTCTTTAGTTCTTCACAGTGCTTTGTGTATTTAATATACATCTCCATAGAATTTATTTTTAAAGTTTTACCTCCTACTGATCAATTGGAGTAAGACTATGATTAGGAGACAGAAAAGAGATTAATATGAAGGAGACTTAAATAGCTAAGGGATTCATCAGTGCAAGGTCCTCTAACTCACTTCTCTATCTGTTCTTTCCTCTCTTCTAATCAATCCCACATGTCAGAACTTACTGAAACCACAACCTGATTATGCCTCCACTGCCCAAAATACTTCAAAGGACACTGTCTTCAGAGTAATACCAATTCCTTAAAATGTCATACTGGTGTTGGTTTTGGACAACCTGCACATTTAGCTACCCGTGACTACACGTGACATGTTGAACATGGCCACTATTGTGTAGCCCCAGAGCACTGTACTCGCCCTAGGCTGGAATGTGACAGGTGACCTTAACTGTCAGCTTCAGTGGCTTGTGACCCTCCTAGGTGGTGAGTGAAGCACATGTCTGTGTGTCTCCAGCTGGGCCCCACGGTGTGGCACTTCTTTCTCTTGGTACTGTTTTCCTCTTCTTCCTGGCCATGATGAAGAGAGCACCTCTGTCCCACCACTGTGTCACCATGATATTTTTGACCAGGATCCAGCTGAGAATGGACAAAACTCTGTCAAACTGTGAGCAAAAGATATAGTCCCCTTCTTCACCTTGTGGATGTCAGTAATTTGTCTGGGAGATGGAAAGACACACTATGCGGCAGGGCATCATACATCAGAGTACGGTTACTCCTGTCTACTCACTCTCTGAGAGTATTTATTTTATTTTTGAAGATGTAATGTATTAACTTCTCTGGAAAGCTTCAACTCACTACCCTTATCCACCCAGGCACTTTTATGCTGTGTGGAAATCCTTGCAAAAATCTGTCACTGGTTTGTATATTATAATTTTGAGATATTTCAAATATGATTAGGCCATGGGACCGTAATGTTTCCCTCAGAAAAGACACTCTAGCTTTTTCACTGCGCTATGTCTTGCATCCACAACTGTACTTGGTAATCAGTTTAACACCAAAAAGCATTAAGTTAAATAAATGAGTGAATGAGCATATAGGTGGGTGGGTATATTTATGGACATATATTAGTTTTGAAGGACAGATAAAATTCTTTTAAAATTGTTCTTGGGAACATACCACTGCTGTTTCTATATTCATTTTTTATAAATTGGAAGTCATATATCTTGGTGATAAAAATATACTATAAGGCAGAATCAACTTAACATGAATGACCTGAGACTAAATAATTAACTTAGGGCTTCTGAGAGATGAATGTTTCATGTACTTAGTAGCTTAGTCATTCTTTTTTTATTGTCATTTATCATTGCCATTCCTATGACTGGTAAAAATTACAGAAGCAAAGATGAAAGAGGAGGACACCGTGGCACATTCAATGTCAAAAGCACATCTGAGCTAATGTTCCTGTCACAGCAAAGGCACTGTCAGATACTGTGTGTTCAGGATTAGGATTGTTTTCTTAGACCTTGAGGCCTCTGCTTTTCTCAGGCAGGCTGCCAGTTTGACCAGGACAGAAGTAGAAGTCTATAGCACTGAAAGCTATTCAGGACATCGCTTCTGAGTCTTCCTGGCTAACTTCTGGGCTTCAGTGACATTACACTAGAACACCCCAGGGGACAGAAATAGTGCATTTGGCCTAGAGCCTTGAGGATGATTTGCTCCCAGTCATATTTCAAAAGGAACTTATTTTGATAGGGATGCCAAGCAACACATGGCCAGCTATTTTCTAAGTGACCTATCTCATTAAGATCTTGATATACAACCATATTTACTATACAAAGAATTATTTTAGATATGTTTTAGGATATCAGAATCCAAACACTATAATGTGAAATATAATTAAATGCTCCAAAGGAGTAGATCTAAAAATGATTGAAATGAGTTTATTGAGTCAAGTATAACAGAAATGTGTAGCAGGTGTACAAGTGTCATAAGAATGTTGAGCAGAAAGAAGGCTATTGCTGGAAAGACCTATCACAGAGACTCATGTGACAGAATAACAGGACCCAGACAGTCATCAGAAACTTATCCTCAGAGCATCCAGTGTCAGTCCCAACAGACTTGAGAACAGGGTGCTGCCACGTGGCGAGGCACAGGACATGCCTGTTGCTGCGGATATCTCTGTTTTGTAGGGAAGCCATTTTCATTTCAGGGTCCTAACAAGGAGAAACTTTGACTGACACAAATGTTTTTAAAAATTTCTCCTTCTTTGATTTCACCAGGTATACTGATTTCAATCTAAAAAGACTTCCAAAAGGTACATAGGATCATAGGCAGGACGTTTGGAAAGTGATTGGATCATAAGGGTTCTAAATTCATACAAGAATATTCCACTGGTGAGTTCCTACTTGATTGTGGTGTTAGGAGATGAGGTCCAGTTTGAGGTGGTGGGACACAGCAGGAAGGTGCTTCTCCTCTCTTCAGAGTCTGGCTTCTCACTAGCCATAATATACGCAGTTTTTCTTGAAATGCCACAATGTTTCTGCCTCACTACAAGCCTAAAAGTCATGAAATCTGTAGAGCATGGACTGAACTCTCTAAAACCACAAACGATAACAAATCTTTCCTTCTTTATTTTTCTCAGGAATTTGGTCAGAGTAGCAGAAAAGCTGACTAGGACACACTGACACAACTAAATTCATATTTAACTTAATCTATTTAAAAATATATTGATATATTGCCTTAATTGACAAAATTATCTCATATACATTAATTTGAGAAGCAATGAACATTTAGTAGGGCAACTGTTACATAACAGCTTGGTACTTAAAAAAAGAAATTATCTGCTGAACTGATACTCTATCACTTTGTAGAGAGGAGAGAGGGCATCGCACTTGCAGTACAGATAGGAACTACCTGGTCTTCCCTCTCAATTGACTTAGGCTAAGACATGATCATTCACTCTCATGTTTCAGGAGAAAAAAAATCTGATGCTCAGGGAGGCGATATGGCTCGATTGTACACTATTATTTTTATCATCATAAAGCGTCAATCATTAAATTTCCCAATGAAAACGTACCAATTTTGCTTTAAAAAGAAAAGCAAAGTGTGCTCCCCTGAGAGAGGAAAGGAATGTAGAAGAAAGAGTGAAGAACGAGACAGTGGTTATTTGGGAAACAGCCATGAAGGCAGATGAGAAACGGGAATCGCATCGCGCTGTTCTGTAGAGCTCTTCATGCAGAGGCTCTTCACTGTCCTTCTCCTGTGTCCCTTTAAAAAATATACTCACTTTAACTTTATGATTTTTATTTTCTGAAAATCTACAAGGTTCAGTGAATTTTAGCATTGTATGAAGATAAAATATTGACCAGTTTGTAAGGAGGAAACAATTGCCCCGGGTTCCTCTACTTAAAAACTTTTTTATCACTGGCATGGATTTCCATTAAGTCTTCAGAGGTGTTCTCTGAGGCTAAAGCTCTCAATAACATGGAAGAGAAAACCGTACTATTCCAGTCCTAACAAAAACGGTTTCATTCCTGTGGTTTTAGTCCATAATGATTGAAGCATCAATTATCTCTTTTGTGAGAAAGATTCAATTTATGCCCCGTAACAGCAAAGACAATCGCTCTCCTTTCATAACCATCTGCACAAATTTATTTTCCCTACTGGATTCTTTAATTGTACTTTTTAATCAGATGTTCAAGTCCTTGAATTCTCCCGAGATGCTTATTTTCCTCCTAACCCACTTCTTCCCTAAAGCAATCAATAATCCCGGCAGTGTACTCCTTTCCATTGTAAAAATATTAATGCCGAAAATCTCCACATAAGAACTTCTGATTATTGTGCTCTGCAGGAGGCCTTTCCTGTTTTCTTTCCTCTTCCAAAATATCCTCAGAGCAACTTATGCTAATTAACTATAGTTGAAAAGATAAAACTTCTGATCATATTTAATGGGAAACAATTGTCATTTTTGCCTGAAACAGGAAAGAGAATTAGCATTATTTTTATTATTTAATCTTTTGAAGTAAGCACCTCTTACCATTAAATTTCAAAGCATTTAATAATTTGGGAACTTATTATAATGCCAATATAATTAATAGCTAAAAGTCTGTTATGCAGCTTTTTCTAAATTAATTAGATGAAAAATGAGAGTTAAAGTAGATTTTGCACACTCCAGGGTGTCTAAAAACAATGTGTTGATTGGAAGGAAGAAAATATTAAAACATCTCTTTTTATTTACTCTTTCACTTATAAATTCATTCTTTGTGTATAAATTGGTGCTCTTTCCTGAACTTGAATTGTCACAAATGATATATGTATAATTGTGCCAAGCATGAAGCTAATTAACCATTAACCACGAATATGACAATTTTTAAAAATGTATTTTGTTGTTACAGAGTCTCACTATGCAGCTCAGATTTGTGGTGATCTTTTTGTTTTCAGCCTTCCTAGCGCTGGGACTACAGGTGTGGGCCACTGTAGTGGTGTGGAATCTGGCTGGTTCAGCCTACCCTCGGGGCAGGGCTGGCGGGACATGTGGCTTCTGCCAGTTTTCTTCTTTCAGCCTCCTGTGACTTTCTCTAAATCTTATTATTCACATCATCCAGTGCAGGCATCACTTCCAGAACAGAAAGAGATCTATGTTATGACCAAATAAAAAGGAAACTTTAGTAGTTTTTTTAAAAGAAAAAAGAGGACTGCTTAGGTAGACACAGGGACCAGGGTTCGATCCCTGGAGTGCCCTGACAGGTCTCCTCTTGGGGCGCTCTGAGATGGCAATTGAGACTGGCAGTAGAGGCATGTACCTGTAATCCCAGCGCTTGAGAGGCTGTAAACAGGAGGATCACTATGAATCTGGTCTGTGTAGTGAGACCCTATAGACCCTATATTAAATACATAAAAAAAGATAATTGAAGTAACTAAGGTCACCAGAATTCTACTATCATTATCCAGGAATTACTTTTCTTTAAGCTCTTACTAATTTCCAACTGTGATGAAATTGACAGCCAATTAAAAAT
Source organism: Octomys mimax (assembly GCA_002564305.1). Taxonomy (NCBI): domain Eukaryota; kingdom Metazoa; phylum Chordata; class Mammalia; order Rodentia; family Octodontidae; genus Octomys; species Octomys mimax. The sequence continues at coordinate 1,172 of NDGM010980290.1, read as the reverse complement.
TGACTATTTTATATCTATCTAGCCATTACAAATGCTTCAAGATTACCTAAAGTTAATTAGAAAACAGATTGTTTATTAATTAGTTCTTAAATTATTAATAATCAGATACTTTTATTTTCATGTCTTAGTAAATATTTATTGCATGTCTAAAAGGGTGACAAAAATTATTTCTATCAGGATCTGTAAACAAAGAAAAGATATATCTAGCATTGTAGGGTAAACCCCGCTAATAATATGGAGTATTTTATAAGTTAACTGGGCTTACTTTATATACCGAAGGGCTGAGAGTCTACTACTGAGCACATTGGGAGTGCATTTATAGATTCCAGTTTTGAAATGGAATGATTTCAAAATTACAGAGCATTTTTAAAGAAGCTTTTCAAACTTTTATACTAACTGCTTTACTTTAATGCTCAAAATGAGTCCTGTAAATCTTTTACCTTCCTAGAGTAAATAAAAAATACAAAAAACAACCATGGAATATAGGAATACAGTCTTACTGTCTAAATTTGTTTCTATTTCAACTCTCAAGAATAAATCCTTTCCTTGCTAATGAATTTATTGCCTTGACCACTCATCCTAAAGCTGTTCTTTTATTATTGTGAATTTTTTATCCTCTTTATGCAAGGGAAGCACAGTTATTTAAAGAACTTTCATTATATTATTTTCAGCATATAGGAAGCGTCATGGCATCTTTTGTTCTTTTCCATTTGTAACACATGTGCCATGAGTTGTTCAAGCCTGGAATGCATTTTCTAAACCTTGACTTTATTAGGGTATATTCTGAAGCTTAAAATAGCCTGCTACCAAATAAAGCCACCAATGGTGATTTTAATGAGTTCAATTTCCAGAATTTCTTTCCACTAAATCAAGAAAACTGAAATTAAATATTAATTATCCTTCAGAACAAATAAGGTGCTGCATTCATTACTGGAAGACACACAAACTCAAGTAACGTTTTTGCCTCAGTGAGCTAACGGGAAACAGGAATACCTCAACTTTACTTCAAGTCAAATGAAACAGGTCTCTTAATAAATTAACCTAATAGCACTAAGGAAAACCTGGAAAGTCTGTGTAAAAGAGGTGCAGTCTGAGGGACATTAGTTCTGGCCACCTGTTATGGTTTGTGTCTAGTTGTCCCCCCAAAGCCTCATGCAGTCATGGGGTGGGGA